>NW_026477217.1:0-28055 GCF_026875155.1 Cherax quadricarinatus
GTTGGGTTGTCGATCAAAGTTAAGTTGCACAACCCCTGCTCTGCTACCAAAAAAAATGTAGTAGGTTCTGTCGTGTAAAGTGTAAGTTTACGGGCTTCATCCAAGTAGAATTTGAGAGCTCCTTGTTGCAATTCAAATTCAAATTCAAATTTAAATTCAAATTTTATTTCTATAAGGATTACAATGTGAGTTTACAGAATTTGGTTATTGGTGGTTTACATGTAGAAAATAATGATTACAGATGTACCACGAACACCTAGCTGGGCAGGCATTTGGGGCAACTTAGTTTAATTCTTAATTTTAAAATATTACAAATTATGGGTAAGTTGGAAATTATGGCAGTGACTAAATACTGTTTGTGATTTTGCAATGTGAATGCTTTTTTTTGGCAAGTACATATTTTCCATTGGAGTATCACAGGTTTCATTATTTTAATATTGAATTAATATTTCTTTTTTGGGCTAAAAGGGTGAGTGAGTGAAATGTAAACCACCAGGTGGATTCGGTAGTTATTTGACGGGGTGATCAGGGAGATAAGAGTTTTCTAATGGTATTTTTTGAAGGTGATGAATGTGCTGCAGTTCTAGAGTTCTCTGTAAGTGTAAACCCACCAGGGGTATGTTAGTTAGTTGAGGGGGTGTATCGGGGGGATAAGATGTTTTCATGGTAGTTTTAAAGGTGATGAATGGTCTGCAGTTTGATTTCTCAGGTGGGGGTTTTTCCAGATTTAGGGCCTTTGACATAATTGAATTTTTCGTAAAGGTTTAGTCAGACACGGGGAAGTCCTAGGGGTTTGTGTTGGTGTTATGCCTGTAGGTTCTGCACAATATCAAGAAACGTTTTATTCAAGGTTGTTTTGGGGTTTTAAAGGTCCTGTAGTGTAGTTTTTGCAATAAAAGTGTGAATTACGAAAGGGATAAGTTTAGATCTATGAAGAGGGGGGGGGGGGGTGTTCCCAGAGATGGGATTTATGATTATTTTATTTTGCCTTTTTGTTGAGTTATTAGGGTTTAGGTGTGTTGCTGCAGTGACCCCCAAAGAAAAATGCATAGGTGAGGTAGGGATAAATAATTTTGGGGGTATAGTGTGAAAGGGCTTTTTGCGGACGTAGTACGATCTTGGAGGGATCCCAACCGTTTGGGGTGGCAGGTTAGGACAGGAGATGACGTAATCGTGTCGTCAGCAAAGATAATGGGTTTTCAGGGTTTTGGGATACTTTGGAAGATCTTTAATGAAAATGGGGGAAGAGCAGGGGCCAAGGAATTTCCCCTGCAAAACTCCGTTCAATGGCCGGGGTTGATGAGGCTGTGTCTTTAATGGTGACTACTGATACCTATTTTTAAGGCAGGTTTGAAATATGCAAGTGCATGGCCTCTTTACCATAATGGTAGTTTTGGGGGGTTAGGTGCCTGGTTCTGGAAAAACGTTTTTTCTTGGGTCAATAAAAATTCCTACGGATTTTCTTATTTTCCAATGCGTGTAAAGAATCTAGCATTTTACAATTTATCTTAGGCTTTTATTTTTCCTAAATAAAAATTGGTGGGGGTTAGTATTTTGTGCCGTTATAAATGATTAGTCCCCTGTGCAGGGTTTTCTCGAAGATTTTGGATAGCAAGGGTAAGTTTGATTTTGGCCCTATAGTTGTTTACATCTGTAGGGTCACAACCTTTAAGTATTGGTGAAACCCCTTGCTGTCTTGGGTATGGGGGGAAAAGTGCATTTTCCAGTGACTTTTTTAAAAAATAAGGGGACATGGGCCCCGCTTGTACAATAATGGTGGGGACAGTTTTTTTGAGGTTTTTATAATCGCATGATTCCGGGGCTCAGTTAGTACAAATAGAAGGAATTTTGGGAAAAAATTTCCATCTAGGTTTGCCCCTGGCAGGGGCGTTGGTAGGGGGATTTTACTGGCGAGATTAACCCTATTTTTGAAAAGAAGTGCTTATCTTGTTAGCTGATTAGGGGATGAGTGGTGTTTGTTAGGTTTAGTGGGGCAATTTAAATTGTTTTTTTTATTTTGGGGGGTCCCAGAATCTGGAAAATGTTTTCCGGGTTTTTTAATTCCTTTGTGTCAGTGAATCTGCTGGATAGACATTTGTTTGGCTTTCTTTATTAATTTTGGTGAGAATATAAAATATTGTTTAAAAATTTTTTTGTGTATAAGCCCTGTCTATATTGCTTTTCATATTGGTGTTTTTTTATCAATGGTTTCAAAATGCGCGGTTAGCCATGGGCCAACCCTTTTAGTTTTTGGGTTTTTCTTTTTTTATAGGACAAGTTTTTTGCATAGTCTAAGTATTTTTTAAGAAAAAGTCGCCCAATAGTCAATACTGGATGTTTTTCCCCTTTGGGTTTGGGCTGGGTTTTAGAAGTATTTTTTTTTTCAGTTTCTTTATGGCTTTTTTTTTTTCCGAGTTTTGTTGCTGTAAATTCGATATTTGCTATTTCATGACCGTGCCCCCCTTTGTATTTCATTATTTTGGCCCCTCTCAGCGTCTGTATGGGAGCGTCTCTCCTTTCTTTTTCTTATGGAATGTCCCTTGACCAGTTTCAAGGCACAGAATTATTTTTCTCAGGAAAAGGTTCGGTTATGTTATTTAGGATATTTTCCCCCGATTGTTCCTTTAGGACAGGGCTATTTTCTTGTTACCTTTTGTTTTTTTTTTTAAAGTTAAAATTTTGGGAAGACTTTCCTATGATGATCACTTTTTGTGGTCGGGGGCCTTGGCATATTTTTTTCGTACCTTATTATGTCGGACCCGAGTGTATTGTTTTTGATGGGTTATATTACGTATCAGATCGTCTTTGGTGGCCGGGTGGTTAACGCTCTCGCTTCCACGGCGAGGGCCTGGGTTCGTTTCCCAGCCGAGTAGAAACTTTGGACGTGTTTCTTCCAAGGGATTTTCATATATAGTTTGTCATTTTTGTAGCTAGGACTGTTACCTTGTACAGTACTTGTAAAAATAAAGTATTATTATTTTAAAAGATGAGTCCAGCTTATTTCTAGTTTGTAGGCTCAAATATTTGCTTTTTTGGGGGGGAAAATTTGGTGCAGGATTAAAGCTCGTTTTGTGGTGAATTTTCATCTGAGCTGTCCCCTGGGTGATCTCGCTAAAATATTATTTGCTACACTCCTCCATTTAAGTTTTCCCAGTGGAAATCTCCCGGTAGAAGATTTTTGGGCAAGAGTTGTGAGTTTTTCCAGACGGGGTCAATTTTCAACAACGCCCCCGGGGAATTGTGAAAAAGTTGCATCCGGAGGTTTTAAAACCCAATGAAAGGGTTTTTGGTTTTTGATCTTCACTGAAAAAACTTCAACTCATCTTTTGAGGGTTTCGTATTTCTGAACAAATGAGGACTCTGTGAGTACAAGCCAACCCCCTTTGCCTTCCTAGTCTGTCGCTTCGAATGGGTTAATTTGGGATCCAATTTTCGTTGTGGGAAATGATTGTAGGGGGATCTCTGTGGAAGCTGAAACAATGCATTTGACCCCGTGAGCAGTTCCTTGATGAAAGGGAAATTTTGTTTTTTTTTTGATACTTGGCCCGTCTGTTTGAAAAGAAAATGTCGTTATCTAATGGAATTTAGGGGGTTTTTGTTTGCTGGCCAATATCTGTTTTTTGGAGTGGGGGCCAATGCTGTGTTCTGCTCCTAAGTGTTTTCAGTTGGTTAAAGTTTTCTGAAATTTTCTTGCCTTCTTTTTTTCTTTCCGGCAAAAAAAAACCTCCTTCAAAGGAGGGTTATGGTCCAGGGGAAAGGTTAGAAGAATTCAGATGTATCAATGTTTAGGCAGTCATAATGAAAAGGATTTTTAGCCAAACTGAATAATTGCATCAGTGCCACAAAGGAGGCATCATGTACTAATGTGTAAGGTTTTTGTTATGATAAAAAATTATAAGGAAAATAATGAAAAAAAGATAAGGGGTTTTAAAAAAATAAAAATTAATACTGAAACAACAGTTAAATTTTAAAAAATTGCAGCTAATGTTAGAGGATGGCAGAGCTGAGGGCCCTTACCCGTGGTGAAAGAAAAAATTCGGGATAAAAGGCGTAAATCAATAAATGAAACTGCATTGTTGGACCAAGGATCACAACGCCTTTCAAAAAAAGTAATTTCTTATTGGTATGAAAGTGCAAAAGCGTGATTTACAAATCAAAAAAATTTTCACGGTTTTCTCCGATAAAAGGCCCCAGTTGTGTGTTTCGTGTAGAAAAATGTCGGCCGGGACAATGAGAAAATGATAATACAGTTTAATGGTAATTTTTACCACTGAACCTTCATTGTTGTTAATTTTTTTTAAATTTTTAAGCCTGCCCATAATGCTCTGTATACAAGGGGCTTTTGGCGTAAAACCCCCAATACTATAACCCCTTTTTAAAACTAGTATTATTCCAAATAAACTTATGAATATGAATATAGTTGAAAGCTCCCACAGAAAATCTATCAATAGGGATTAGCGCAAATATGGAGGCTTTCCCCAAAAATGGTTAAAATTTGAATCCTCTGGTGTAGAGGGGAAAACCGGTGGGACCGAAGTCTTTTGTTAGGAGTGATTATTATACTCATTTGAAAAGGGTATGGTAAGGAAACGTGGTGCCCTTTTCAAAAAACAGCAGAAACCAGAAATATTTATATGGTAGCTTCCGTTTGATATTAAAAAACTAAGGGAAAAATAAATATTTGTTTTGTTTTTTAATTAATAATTTGTGTTATGTGTAATAAATGGATTAAGAATCTTCTTGATAAAGTTTCCATATGCTTCAGTCCCCAAAGGCTTAGTGTCACCCCTTCAGTAAGAGGGAAATTCTTAAAAAGAAGCAGGAGATTTAAAGTGTTTGGGGTGAAGCCCTCCTAAAAAATTTTTAAAAAATTGGGAAGAATTAATAGGTGTTATGAAAAGATCCCACTGTTGGAATTCCCATGAAATGTAGAAAGCCAAGATGGTAAATTTTTCAACTTTTGTGGCTTAAAATTGGCAAAGGGGCATCGCTTATATTCATGTAATAATTCTTTTTCTCTTGTCATGTTAAGGCTAAAATGCCCCGTACATTCCCTCATTTGGGAATTAACAGTTTTTACATGGTGTCAAATTCCCTTTTTTTATATAAGATAAATTGCAAGAGAAAATATAGGGAACTGTATTTGGTCTAAAAAAGAATGCCCCTTTAAAATGGATTCGTAATGGTAAACAGAAAACTTTGTGTATTTTCAAAACATGCTAAAAATTAATCAAATGCAAGGAAATAAAAGGTTTGGGTCAGTATTTTTGACTTTTGGGTCTATCTGGTGACGGAATCCAGCTGGCTTCTTGTCATGAGGCTAAAATTTAAATTTTTAAAAAGAAAAATTTGCAAAGTTCAGTATAGAAAATTTTAGGGCTGTATTTGTGAGAAATTGGGTGTTTGTAGGTAAAAAGCTGAAAATTTTGTAAATAGTAATGCTCCGCTTTATACCAAAAACATTCTTTGATAATTTTAATTATAAATGTGTGCAAAAATTGTAAAACAAGGTGGGGACAAAAATAATTTTAATTAAGTCATTTTTCAACAAACCCCCCACCGCAATGTGGAAAATTTAGGGAATTTTTTCCCAAATTAAGCGTGGTAAACTTGGGAAAATACAAAAATTGGTAAAAAAAATTTTATGTTGATTGACCCTTTTTGAGAATTTTTGAGTAGGGGGGGGGTGTGAAGAGTGCTGAGTGAGGCGGTGGGGGAGACGCCTAAGAATTTTTTTGTGTTCACCCTGGGGTGAATTTTGAATGTAGTCAGGTTTTTCCCAAGGTAGTTTGGGGTTTTATCGGCTTCGTCCCTAATTTAGAAATTGCTGATACGTTTCCCGGAAGAACTGGGGTAGTGTGGAAAACCCTTACACTTCGGCACAAGGACGGAAAAAAAGGTTCCAATCCTTCCCCGCACACACCTTAGTTAAGTGACACTTAACCCTAAGCACGTTTTTTTTTGCATTGGCCCTCAAAAAACTGACTGAGTGGGGCTTAGGGTGCTTCCAAAAAAAAAAATTTGATGCAGTAATTTAAAAGGTAAGTGGTTTTAAAACGAATTTCCTTTTTAATAATAGTTATTTTAAATTTTTGTGCAATAATTCATTGTGGCCAGCAAGCCTAATCTTACGGCACAAACTTTAATTTACCAGAGTAGCTGATTTTAGCATTGTAATTATTAATTTCATGTCGGTCTAGCTTTTTGTGAAATGGTAGGGAATGGGCATCGAAGGATTTTTCGGCGACCTGCTGGACTGTCCCCCTTATCTTTCACAAATTTCTTTAAGAAAATTTAGGGAATACCCCGTTTCCTCGTCAGGAATTGTCAATAATAATTCACAATTTTTTATTAAAATTAAATAACATTTGTGGAGTTTTATTACAAAAAAAATCATTGCTGCAAAACTAATTTTCTTTTTTCATATTTTTTCATCCATTTTTGTATTTTTTAATTTTAAAACTAGTAATTTTGATTATTTTTGTTATCTGGGGAACGCTAAAAACCCTAGGAATTTACTCGCCAGGGGGGGGGGATGGAAGGCATCCCCGGCTTAAATTGGGAATTAGAGCACAGATCCCAAATTCCCCTTGATAAGAGCCCCCCCACCGCATAAAAGGACCCTCTTTAGGGGGGGGGGGAATAGTTTTAAGTCTTACATAAAAGAGAGTTTTGAAGTTTCTTACCAGTAAAGTTCCACTCATCATAGGACTCTTTGGGTCAGCCCCTTTTTTTTAAAATTATTAGTAAGTACTGATTTTCCTGCATACAAAAGCTATCCTGGCCCTTCATCTATAGCCTCTCACTAACTAACTTATGAACACTTAAGTTCACACCAACTAGTGTAGAAATGAAAATTTGCCTTGTATATGTTCATCAGTGTGCAGGGTGAAAGTTATTATTTTTCTTGTTATTGGTGGGAGGTCTGCGCTACACCCACTGACTTTAAAACAAATCTAAAATAAACTCACATAATACTGCTAGTTGTCCTCAATCATTATAATATCACCAGTATCCACTATATATATTTTGAACATATATCTCAAAATATATTTGAGGTTAACAGACAGTAAAATTTTAAAATGTTAATTTTTCCCCTGTAATTCCTTTTTCCATAATTTCTATCACATTTACTTTGTGTCGTAAGGTTAAGCCGGTCTTTACTTTATGGTTTAAATTAACAAATCTTGAAGCAATTGTGTGGGAGGCCCCGAGCTTTTCTAGCCTAAGTAAAAGATCCTAAACTTGAACCCAACGAAAAGACAAAGTAAATATGATAGTAATTATGGACAAGGTGTTACAGTGGAAAATGACATATTTTTAAGACTTACGTGTTCTTTCAAGTTTGTGACGGGTTTAGTGGTTGACGCTGTTGTCATGGAAACCCCTTATATCACGCATTCATTTAAAATTACAATATTTTTCTTTTATGTTTTTAAAAATTTTTTGGGTTTAAAACCCAAAAATTTAAAAAGCTCTGCAATAAAAAAATAAATTTTAAATTAAAATTATATGAATGAAGGTTTTTATATTTTTTTTTTTGAAAATATTTTCTGGAAATAATCATATTTAAAAAAAAAAAGAGTTTTTTAAACAGGTTTTATTTTAAAAAACAAAAGTAATTTTTTGCATGTTAAATAAGTAATTTCATATCTTAAATATAACATTAAGAGTAGGATTTATGTAGAGAATTTTTTTTTAGTAACATTCTAGACAACAAACAAATTTAAAAAAAGTGTTGGGAAAAAAGTTTGAATTGGCATTTACAAATGACACACCCTTTTATAACACGTATTACAACCTTAACCACTCCTTAATACTCTACAAACATTATTACAAAAAACGTTAAAAGTATTTAATAAAAATTTTAAGTGAGGGGAGTGATGGAGGAGCCCCACTACACTAACTTTATTTAGATAAACCTAACTAAATTTCATTAACAATAATCTATATACGACAAATTTGTAAGTTAGTAGTTAAATCCCCCGAAAAAAAAACAAAATGACTTTAAATTCTATTTGGGGAGAAATTTTGTTTTGTTTAATTTTCCCTTTGGGGGGATTGTACTATTTTTTTATTTAAATTTTTTAAAAAATTAAAGCAGCTACTGCACACTTATCCTAAATATTTTCTTAGTCTTTTTAAAGGATGGGGTGGTGAGCCCTGGAAAGGGCCTCGCCAGGTGCCAGAATTTTCACTTTGGGGGCCAAACACCCCCTCAGGAAACTTTTGCTTGTTTCCTGAGGTAAGAAAATTTATTTATAAAGGATATTTGCCATAAGTGCAAATTTTCATACATAAAAAAAAATGTATAAATTACCCAGGGAAACCCCCAAAAAAACAAAAATGACTTACTTTTCCCTTGTGTCCTTTTAATATTGTCCCTCCAGGAGAACCCATGACAGGTGATAACACTCAGGGAAGTAATAATTTATTCGGGATACACAAAAAAGTTACATAGAATTATCAAATAGCGATATGTGTAGAGGACCCAGGGATAACCCCAAAAAAGTCAGACAGAGTGACTTATTTCCCTTGGGGTCCTTTTAAACCCTTATTATTTTAAAAAAGGTTATAATATTTCTTTTTATTCTATAATGAAGTCATCTTAATATAAAAAGACTATCTACTCACGGGGTCATTAAGACTATCTCAATATGAGGGGCTTTTCTAGGGAAAAAGGTCAAATTTACACGTATTTAGCTAAAAATGAAAACATTCCCCTCCCCCTTTCGTAGCTATTTCATCAGACATTTTGGCATTTCTTGAAAATGGTTTTGCTATGACTGGCCTTGACTGTAAGGCGTCTGTTTTCCCTTCCTTTATTGCTGTACAATAAAAAGGGGTTTTTTAAGCCGGCCAATGATGTGGGTAGCAAAGTTGTGCTCTCTCCCCCTATCTTTGATTTCTTTGGCCCCAACCTTGACAAAGTTGACGCAAGAATTCTGGGGCACTGTTTTTGGGGAAATTTTTTAAACAGATTTTGCGTTTTTTTACTCTGTCTTCAACTTCGATATCCAATCTGGGAATTCATCCTGGCTACTGTTTCTTGGTCCCAGCCCCGGATGAATTTACGATTTTGTTCTGGGTGAGTTGCAGTCTATTTTCGTTTTTTTGTCAAGGCAGAGTACCTGAAGAGCAAGCGTAATCCATTGGCATTTATAAGGCTGAATAGGGGGCCCGCGAGCCTCAGTAGGTAGAACTGTGCTGTCTATAAGGGAAAATTCTTCTGGCATTCGCTTTCTTTACACTGTTTTTCCCATCAATTCTCCCAATTCATGGGTCCAAGGGGATTCCCGATATTTTTTGGGTGAAACCAAAAATGAGGGGGTCCCCCCTTAACTGGAATTAAAATATTTACCCTTCTCATTTAGTTTCGTGCCAAAAAGAAAAGGCTTTTTTTTCCCCCAGGTTAATGATAGTTTGTTGTTTACTAAAAAATTTGCTGCAGG
This sequence comes from Cherax quadricarinatus, assembly GCF_026875155.1. Taxonomy (NCBI): domain Eukaryota; kingdom Metazoa; phylum Arthropoda; class Malacostraca; order Decapoda; family Parastacidae; genus Cherax; species Cherax quadricarinatus. The sequence continues at coordinate 9,453 of NW_026477217.1, forward strand.
CTCCGTTCCGTGTTAAAACATTAGCTATATCTTTTGGGTCTTTCCGACATAACAGGCACTGTCACTGCCCCAAATAGGGTTTGCACTTGACACGATGGTATGCTTTTCATAAAAAAAAGAATAATAAGGGCCCCCGAATAACCTTGGGGGAATCCACATGCTATCAGCGGGGTCTGTTTCCTTTTGTTGATTTTTACTATTTGCTCCCTTTTTAAGATGGACTTTAAACCGTCTCAGAACCTATACCCATAGCTTGAAGTTTCTTACTTTATTTTGGGTTGACAGTACGAAGGCCCTTTTTCAGGTCTAAGGTTACCTCCCTTTTGGGGTTCCCCCTTTGACATTTTTAGTTCTAGGTAATCCATCAGATTTTAAATTGGGAGGTGTGGTTGGTAGGATCCTCTAAAAGCCCGATTTTTAGCTATGGGAAAAAGTTGTTTTCATTAAAGGGACTTAACTACTTGGGAAAAACACCCCCTTTCTGAATTTTTAGATATTTAAGATATACAACAGGCCAAAAGTTGCTGAATCAGACCCATATTTTTTTTAAGATGGAGTAAACTTTGCCTCCTTGAACCCCTCCGGTACAGTATTAGTGGGGATTGATGATTTATTATTGGCAATAGGGGTTGAAATTTTTGAAGAACCATCTTTTTTGGAACTTAACGGGATGTTTCGGGCCTGTGTCTTAGTTGGGTTTTTCCCCCCTTTGTTTTTTTGAATAAAGTCATGAGATAACCCCTTTCTAGTTGACAACTGTTTTTGGGGGTTTCCCCCTTTTTGGTATATTGTTTGAAACTTTTCGAGTCTGTGTTTAAAGGTTTTTGATGCAGCGGTAGTTTACTTACTAGTGTTGATGCAAACGATGTGTGTAGGAATTAAAACAATTTGCCACCTTTGATGTTCATGGCATACCCATTTTCGATAGTGAGTACTAGTTACACTTTTCTACTGGATTTTTGGGTATACCCCAACTGTTTTTGTTTTTTCCAGAGCTTTTGGGGGTTTGCTTATACCTTCAATTTTTGAGCAATAGTGCTTTGCCTTTGCTCCTTTTATAAGTCTCTGTACTCTGTTCCTCACCCTTTGGAATTCATTTACTGCTGCAATATCCTGTCTGTTTTCTTTAAATCTTTTTAGCAGCTGGTCCCTGAATTTCATATTATCAAATATCTCAGTAGTCATCCAGGGTTCACTTCTTCGTTTAACCCTTTGACTGTTTTCGACGTATAAATACGTCTTACGAGCCAATGTTTCTGATGTATATATACTCAATAATTCTAGCGGCTTCAAATCAAGCGGGAGAAAGCTGGTAGGCCCACATGTGAGAGAATGGGTCTGTGTGGTCAGTGTGCACCACATAAAAAAAATCCTGCAGCACACATTGCGTAATGAGAAAAAAAACTCTGATCGTTTTTTTGGAATAAAACGCCAACTTTGAGGTGTATTTTCGTATAGTATTTATCGTTGTATTCGTGTTTTCATGGTCTTAGGTGATAAAATGGAAAACATATTACAGAAATAGAGATGATTTTCATTACTTTGATGATGAAAACGACCTTGAAACTGAGCTCAAAGTAGCGGAAATGTTCGATTTTTACCAATGTTCAGGAGTAAATAAATCACACCACACGTCCAATACACGTCAACTGGGGAGTCCAATATTCTTTCACTAGTGCACTGATATTATTTATACCATTTTTACAATAATGCAGTAGTCTGCATAACAGTAAATTTTGTATTTTTTTGTATGAATAAAAAATCAAAATAGAAAGCAATAATAATATAAGAGGGGCCTAGAGATGTGACTAATGAACAGAGCATATGTTATTTTAGTGCCACGAATGTCTACCTTGTTTATTCTGGACCCTATTTTGAAATTGGCATCTTTTTTAGTTTGCGTGAAATTGGCCAAATTGCCAATTTCTGACCACCATATTGGGTAGTCCAAATTAGTAAATGGGAGGTTTCTTGTACTCAGCTGATAGATAAAATGGAGTTCAAAAGAAATAGCTACGAGTTTGGTCAACTGGAACAATGGAATTGGCTGAAAATAGGGCTCAAAGTCGGCGAAATCGCCAATACGTACGCATATGTCGCCGAGACCGCTAACTTCGCGGGAGCATAATTCCATGAGTTTTCGACCAAATTTCGAACTTTTGGTGTCATTACCATCGGGAAAAGATTCTCTATCATTTCATAAGAAAAAATAATTTTTTTTTCAAAAATTGAGCGACATAGAATGACAGTTTCAGAGAGGGACCTGAAACAGTCAAAGGGTTAATCCTAACCTCTTTAACTGGTGCAATATTATCAAGGATGGTAGTGAACATTGTTCTGAATTTTTCCCAGGCATCGTTTACGTCCGTGCAACTTATCTCTGTCCAGTCACAATTGTGTAGCCTATTTACCAGTGTTTCTTTACTGTAGTTTCTAGTTGACCTCATTTTTATTGTCCTGTGTAGGCCTATCCTATCCCTAGTGATTTTCCTGGTGCAGTAAATGATGAAATGATCACTAAGACCTGTGGTAATGACGCCTAACTGACTAATGTTCTCAGCGCGGTTACAAAGTATGTGGTCAATTAGGGTGGCTGAGAACTGTGTGATCTGGGTTGGTGTATTAATTAGTTGAGTGTAACTATTTAAACCCAGAATTTGCTTATACCTTTTGCATAGCCCGTTATTTTGCTGCTGAAAACAGATATTGAAGTCGCCCAGTATTATTGTCTCGCAATTGTTTTCAAGTCCGGACAATACTCTGGAAAAGTCTTCTAAGAACTGGTGCTGGGTAGGAGGGCGGTAACTAGTTCCTACTAAGATGGGTTTGGTCTTGGGAAGCAGCACTTCAAACCATAGAATCTCCAGTTTATTGTTATTTAAATCAGGTCTTGGGTTGTAAGCTAAGTCATTTCTAATGTAGGCACATACTCCACCACCCTTTCTGTTCCTATCTAAGCGTTTTATATTGTAACCTTCTATTTTGACCTCGTCGTCAGTCACCGTATCATCCAACCAGGATTCAGAGATGGTTATAACTGCCGCCCTAATTTTGTTAGCTAGAGTCTTAATCTCTGCCAATTTAGGAAGAAGTGATCTTGCGTTGACATGAATAAAGTGAAGGCCTGTTTTCATAAAACAATTATAATCATCTATATATGGCAATGGGTCTTTTGTATTAAAATTAGGTAAATCAATGTCATCATTGCTAAAGGGTAACTGTGCCAAAGTGCATTTGTTACACACAAAATGAGTTCTGGCACCGTTGCTATAATTGTACATACATCCATCATGCACCCACCCCTTACACAATTTACATAAGGTGCCTTTTCTGTTTTTCATACATACTTTAGTACAGTGTATGCACCTGTTTGGTAGTGTTTGAGATAATAATGGCTGTATTGTCTCACATTGACCTATGTATGCATTACATATGGAGTTAAGGTTATCATTCCTAGCTACTAGACCGTCATTATCACCGTCATTTATGTCTGTTTTGCCTCTGCACAATAGTTTGAGGTCCTGGATTAATTTGGATATCACCACTTAAGAGTGCTACAATAAGAGCTGTGTGCCACTGTTTTTGTTTGGGTATGCGGTGTTGCCATACCTTGCTGCGATAGTGACATTTACTTTTCTGGTAGGATGGCAGCTGTTGGGCTTTTACTGTCCAGGGCGCTATTACTCCATTCACCTTTTCCAGCCCCCATGACTGATTTCTTTCTTCATGGAATTGAAGAAGAAAGATAAATATAATTATGGCAGCCTGTACCCCCCTAATGCCTGCTATTTTCACTCTTCGCTCTTTTACTCATATACAATAATATTTATTTCTCTTTTCCAGTCCCCAGTACACTTAGTATCTGCTTTAGCAATCACCACTGAATTACTAGTAAATTTTCTTCTTCAAAACACTCTTCACTGCTCACTTTTCCCTTAACTTCACAAACCCCTTTCAGTTAACCCCTTATTACACACACCCCTTCCCTTCTCACTTCACAGTCCGGCTTCACCTATTAACTTTAACTCCTTTCCATTCTGGTAGACCAGAAAGGTTTAATCAATGGTTTTACCCTTCCAAATCCCCCTCAATTCCATTTATCGGGTTGTGCCGTGTTGTTGACTCCTGACCTGACTGCTGACTCAGCCATTTTTAAAACACTGACGGAAGTAAACGCCACCTACAACCTGACTTTCCTCGAGTTTATAGATATATTTGGCGTTTTCTGCTGTGATTCTCTCACTGTGCACTGGTCAGCTGAATATAGGTCAGCTACTAAAACATTAACCTTGACTGTTTAACTATTCACTTCTTTCCCACGACTGGCACTGAGGGATAACCGTCCTATAACCTTGGAGTTTTGTACTGTTGATTTGATGATGTCTCCTGTGTTTCCCTCTCGTTAGCACTGGTACAGGTGATATGATGGTGGTACAGATATGATGCTACTGTCAACAGATGAACCAGTAAAGATGAGAATTTCACTTCGCTAGTTGTACGTCTGGCAGTAGCTGCTGTTTGGATGCCGGTCAGCCATGTTTAAATGCTCAGATCTTTCCCTCGTTTGGCACTGAGGAAAAAAGTCCTACAGACCTGTCATATCCTTGGAGTTTTGTTGATCAGGTTTTCTGTTATGTTGTCTTCCCGTTGAACACTGGTGCAGTTGATATGAGGTCAGTTATTTCATTGTAGTGGAAAACGTCTCGTGTCTGGTTCACGTCTGGCAGCAGGTCTGGTACTTGAATGCCAGTCCTTCTTTTGTCATATTTAGTCCATTTCGTTGTCGTCACCTACTTACTGCTAGGTGAACAGGGACAGTAGGTATAAGGAAACATGCTCAGCATTTCCACCCGTGCCGGGGATCAAACCATGGACACTCAGTGTGTGAGGCGACTGTGCTGGCAGCTGAGCCACAGATGCTAGTGATCAACTGGTAGCGGCTTGTACTCACAACTGAAGGACGGGGGTTTGGACTCTGGTTGAGGTGAGATTTTAGACAGGTTTTGCTACAATACATGTGGCCATCACTGTCAGCGTGCCTCGTTGTGCTCCAGGTTTTCTGGTGTTTTCACGGTCGCTCTTACATGCTAGAACTTTAATTTGTGTCATCAATCCTATATGATACATCCCTCTAGCGCCTGGAACCAATCTTGGGCGGAAAACATTATATACTGAGTCAAAAAAAGGAGAATTAGTGTGCACTACCTAGCAGAGTTTACTGCCAGAGGGGAATCATAGGCCTGTGTCCCGTGTGAAAAAAAATAATAATAATTGAACTTTTCGTGTCAGAGGAAAGAAAGTCTTCCTGATAACATTGAGTATACATAGTGTATAGTGTATACTACAGTGGCTCCCTAGTATATTGATGATAAAGGCTAAAGTGTCATTTGAAAACAGGCGAATTTGTAAATGAAGTGATAAGCCTATAGAGGCAGGTGCCAGAAGTCGCCAGAAACTTACCACAGGTCAGCTGTTTTTAATAATCTTCCTGGCTTGCTAGTGTACTCGCATATAATCTAGTGATACCAGTGAATAGCAGAATACAGTGTTGTAGTAGCAACTAACCAGTATTATAATGGTACTTAGTGGAGTGGAGTGACTTTCATTAGTTTCTTTTTTCTTGAAATACCAAATGTATACTGTGAATTTCATATAACCTGTAGTTACCAGCGGTCGCAATATACACAACGAGAAGCAATTATTACTACAGAAAAAGCGTCCTTCCTCCAAAATTTGCACCAGTCAACTATAGTGATAATATAGCATTTATTGTGGTGGAGACGAAAAAAAAAAATAGAAAAGCTAGATACAGCGATTGATAAACAAGGGTTGAGGTCGACCGTTCGTCATTGTAGGAGTTGCCAGCAGTCACCGGCTCTTCAACACGCAAGTTATACTTTTGTATCAATCAAATCACATATTACTCGGGTAGATAATTTCCAGTAGATCCTTCATGTGTTAGCTCAAATCACCGACCAGTATGTTTTAAATAAGTGACCCACTGATCAGATCAGATCGACTGGTCCGAACCCTTGACTGGTCCGAACCCTTGACTGGTCCGAACCCTTGACCGGTTTCAAACGGTTTCGTTGGACAATAAAGCAGACTGTAAACAGATGGGGTTGTAGGCGCCCTTATAAACACAAACATTAAATATATACCAGGAATGTGCACGGTAAGCTGTCCAATATACAAAAACAGTTAGAAACAGAAATACAAATAGCTAGAGCTTCATTTAAGGAGGTTATTAATAGAATATTCAAGAGGTTGCTAGTAGAATTGCAGTAAATCAACCATTCAAATCATTATGAAGCTGTGTGTAGTCTGTGGTCAGTCAAACAAACGGGCTTCCACATGCATAAATTGTCATTTTTGTGGAAATTGGTGTCACGCCCCTTGTGCAGATATCCAAGAACTAGCTACAAGCAGTATTAAAACAGGGAAGTGTTTTTGGGTATGCCCAAATGAGATAAATCTGTGGACTAAAATCACAAGGGTATTAAAAGAGGTCAACATCAAAGCGGCTTTCATAGAAAACCTGGAAGCTTTCTACAACAGATGGGAACATAAAAAGTCTGTGCTGAATGGTACTGCCCTTGATACTGGCCATGTAGTCAGAAACTGTAAGGCTGGAGATGATGTCCTGGTAGTCAGTAAATGTGGGGCTGATAGTGCTGTCCTGGGAGACAGTAATGGTGAAGCTGGAGGTGCTGTCCTGGGAGACAGTAATGGTGAAGCTGGAGGTGCTGTCCTGGGAGACAGTAATGGTGAAGCTGGAGATGCTGTCCTGGGAGACAGTAATGGTGAAGCTGGAGATGCTGTCCTGGGAGACAGTAATGGTGAAGCTGAGATTTTGTCCAGGTAGTCGGAATTATACGCAGGAAGGAATACATATAAATGACCTCATAGGGACAGGAGCCATAGTAGGGAAACAAGTGTAGTCAAAGATAAGATAAAACCAATATTGCAAACTAGAAGTACCGCAGGAAATAGCAAACAAGAGGACCCCACTAGCAATAGTGAGGATATATTACCAAAAACAACTGGTGGGAGCTCCATTGTTGGTGCTAGGGAGGATAGAAGTAAGACAGGGAAACATGCACCAACAGGGAATACAGTCACAGAAACCCAAGGCAAACGGAAACCAAGCCTGTGCACATACTATGCACTCGGTATCTGCTGGCATGGGAAATCTGGAAAAACAGATGGGACGTGCAACTATGACCACCCTAGAAAATGCCATGCCCATATGACAACTGGAAAATGCAAACTCCCTTCCTGTAAGCTTTTTCACCCTGAACTGTGTACCTCTTCAGTACAGGAAAGACTGTGCTATAACTTAAATTGCCAGGCATACCATCTAAAGGGGACAAAAAGATACAAAACATCCAGGCCATGGGAAAACCTGGGTAGCCACAGCCACTCAAGAGGAGAGGTTTTTTAGTGCCAGGAAGGAAAAAAACTGGCAGGAAATGGCAGAAATCGTACACCAAATCCAGTCATTCCTGGAGTGGAACCACAGTCGATGGCCTCCACTCCAAACCAACAGATACAGATACTAATGCCGGAAAAAAAATCCCCCCCCCAGTACCAACAATACCACCAGTCCGATAACATTCTTCTTGCAAATATACAGGTCTAAAGCCAGCAACCAACAACAAAATACCTTTCATCCGTGACTGCTTGCAGAGGCAAAGGCAATGTTCGTGGCTTTCACTGAGACCCACATAAAGGATCACTTGGTCAACGAAATATGGATCCCAGGTTACAACCTATACAGATGTGACAGAGTGAACAGGCAAAAGGGGGGGTTGGCCTGTACATTGCAGAGTCACTTGTTTGCACAGAACTGCTAAATGCCTCAAATGATGTAGTGGAAGTTTTAGCAGTAAAGGTCGAGAACCAAAACCTAGTCATTGTGGTAGTCTACAAGCCTCTGGATGCAACATCCCAGCAATTCCAGGAACAGCTGTTAAAAATTGACCACTGTCTGGAAAATCTTCCAGCTCCTGCACCCAACATCTTGCTCCTGGGGGATTTCAACTTAAGGCACCTAAAATGGAGGAATATAGCAAATAATATTGTTGCAGTAATAACACCAGGAGGCAGCTCTGATGAAAACTCACACTCACGCGAGCTTTTAAATCTCTGCACAAAATTCAATTTAAAACCAGCAAATAATAGAGCCTACTAGACTGGAGAATACACTAGACCTCATCTTCACTAACAATGATGATCTGATAAGAAATGTCACCATATCAAAAACAATATACTCAGATCACAACATAATTGAGGTTCAGTCATGTATGCGCGGAGCCCCAGACCGACATAATGAGATTAGTCATGAAGGGAGCATTCACCAAATTCAACTTCAATAACAAAAACATAAAGTGGGACCAAGTAAACCAAGTCCTAACCGATATAAGCTGGGAAGATATACTAAGCAACACAGACCCCAACTTATGCCTAGAACAGATTAACTCGTGGCACTCGATGTATGCACAAGGCTTATTCCTCTAAGAAAAAGGAGAGTAGATGTAAAATAGAAAGAGACAGGCGCTCCCTTTACAGGCGATGGAAAAGAATAACAGAGCGGCTAAAAGAGGTCAATATATCTGAAATGCGTAGGGAGACACTGGTCAGAGAAATAGCAAGCATGGAACTTAAGCTAAAAGAATCCTTTAGGAGTCAGGAATCGCGGGAAGAACTAAAAGCCATAAATGAAATCGAAAGAAACCCAAAGTATTTCTTCTCCTATGCCAAATCAAAATCGAGAACAACGTCCAGTATTGGGCCCCTACTTAAACAAGATGGGTCCTACACAGATGACAGCAAGGAAATGAGTGAGCTACTCAAGTCCCAATATGACTCAGTTTTTAGCAAGCCGCTAACCAGACTGAGAGTCGAAGATCAAAATGAATTTTTTATGAGAGAGCCACAAAACTTGATTAACACAAGCCTATCCGATGTTATCCTGACGCCAAATGACTTCGAACAGGTGATAAATGACATGCCCATGCACTCTGCCCCAGGGCCAGACTCATGGAACTCTGTGTTCATCAAGAACTGCAAGAAGCCCCTATCACGAGCCTTTTCCATCCTATGGAGAGGGAGCATGGACACGGGGTCGTCCCACAGTTACTAAAAACAACAGACATAGCCCCACTCCACAAAGGGGGCAGTTAAGCAACAGCAAAGAACTACAGACCAATAGCATATCATATCATAAAAATCTTTGAAAGGGTCCTAAGAAGCAAGATCACCACCCATCTAGAAACCCATCAGTTACACAACCCAAGGCAACATGGGTTTAGAACAGGTCGCTCCTGTCTGTCTCAACTATTGGATCACTACGACAAGGTCCTCAATGCACTAGAAGACAAAAAGAATGCAGATGTAATATATACAGACTTTGCAAAAGCCTTTGACAAGTGTGACCATGGCGTAATAGCGCACAAAATGCGTGCTAAAGGAATAACAGGAAAAGTCGGTTGATGGATCTATAATTTCCTCACTAACAGAACACAGAGAGTAGTCGTCAACAGAGTAAAGTCCGAGGCAGCTACGGTGAAAAGCTCTGTTCCACAAGGCACAGTACTCGCTCCCATCTTGTTCCTCATCCTCATATCCGACATAGACAAGGATGTCAGCCACAGCACCGTGTCTTCCTTTGCAGATGACACCCGAATCTGCATGACAGTGTCTTCCATTGCAGACACTGCAAAGCTCCAGGCGGACATCAACCAAATCTTTCAGTGGGCTGCAGAAAACAATATGAAGTTCAACGATGAGAAATTTCAATTACTCAGATATGGTAAACATGAGGGAAATTAAATCTTCATCAGAGTACAAAACAAATTCTGGCCACAAAATAGAGCGAAACACCAACGTCTAAGACCTGGAGTGATCATGTCGGAGGATCTCACCTTCAAGGACCATAACATTGTATCAATCGCATCTGCTAGAAAAATGACAGGATGGATAATGAGAACCTTCAAAACTAGGGAAGCCAAGCCCATGATGACACTCTTCAGGTCATTTGTTCTATCTAGGCTGGAATATTGCTGCACACTAACAGCACCTTTCAAGGCAGGTGAAATTGCCGACCTAGAAAATGTACAGAGAACTTTCACGGCGCGCATAACAGAGATAAAACACCTCAATTATTGGGAGCGCTTGAGGTTCCTAAACCTGTATTCCCTGGAACGCAGGAGGGAGAGATACATGATTATATACACCTGGAAAATCCTAGAGGGACTAGTACCGAACTTGCACACGAAAATCACTCACTACGAAAGCAAAATACTTGGCAGACGATGCACCATCCCCCCAACGAAAAGCAGGGGTGTCACTAGCACGTTAAGAGACCATATAATAAGTGTCGGGGGCCCGAGACTGTTCAACTGCCTCCCAGCACACATAAGGGGGATTACCAACAGACCCCTGGCAGTCTTCAAGCTGGCACTGGACAAGCACCTAAAGTCAGTTCCTGATCAGCCGGGCTGTGGCTCGTACGTTGGTTTGCGTGCAGCCAGCAGCAACAGCCTGGTTGATCAGGCTCTGATCCACCAGGAGGCCTGGTCACAGACCAGGCCGTGGGGGCGTTGACCCCCGGAACTCTCTCCAGGTAAACACCTGTTACACCTGTTCACCTAGCAGTTAGTAGGTACCTAGCTGTTAGAACCCCAATTGAAATAAGCCAAAAAATCTGACCAAAGCTTTATTGGGCTATCTTGTATTACTGACACACTTGGTTAATCTAAATAAAATATTCTGGAGACAATTTAACAATGTGCTACAAACTGCATAAGGCATAAGATCCCAATGAAAATAAATAATTTTGGCTTGTTTTGTATTATCCTTTAGTAGTTTATTTACATATTGTGTAATCATCTAAAGAGTGTGTAAGTATACCTAATATTAATGAAAGTGTTTGATAGTCTGGGTGAAGAATAAGCGTGTAATATAGGCAGAGTATCGACACCTTCAGCTACAGGTTTCTGAAATGGGAAGAAAGGCTTGTGCACTTAAATTTTCTTGGTAGAGGATTACCTTATTATAAATTCAGAGATGGACTCATAAAATCCGTAATATACAGTGGAACCTCTACTTGCAAGTTTAATCCGTTCCATGACCTTGCTCGCAACTGGATTTGCTCATTTGCAGAGTCAATTTTTCTCATTTAAATTAATTGAAATGCAATTAATCCGTTCCAGTGGAATTCTATACTTCAATAATTTTGCTAATATCAACTCTACGGCTTATTTATCTATCACAGTTCATCTAATATGACATAACAAACAATATAAATAACATAGAAACCTGTTATATACTCTAGAATGAATAAAATACACCTATCATTCGACTTTCGACCTGCTCGACATACGACGACTCAACTTATGACCGTGTTTTTTATGCCAAATTTCTGGGAAATAAACAAGTGTTTGTGTTGTATGCAGTGTTTATCCTAAACCTTACAGTATAAAATACAGTACTAACAGCATAAAAAGTAAAGTAAAACATGAAATACCAAAATAAAACAATAAAATAAAGTCATTACAAAAATGTTATGTTGATATTCAGTAGTAAAGTTCGACTTACGTCCATTTCGACTTATGACTGGTTTCTCGGAACCAAACTTGGTCGTAAATCGGATGGTAGGTGTATGTCATTTTATATGTGGCAGCGGCGGTGGCCGATGAGAGTTTGACTGGAGACAGGACAAAATACTCCTTGAATATTTCGCTATCATCAACTCTACGACTTATTGATCTTTCACAGTTCATCTAATATGAAATAATAAACAATATAAATAACATAGAAGCTTGATATATACTCCAGAATGCATAAAATATGTCATTATGTAACAGGTGGAGGCGGCCACAACCGCTCCCTCTTTGTTGTGGTAAACACTGACATCTAGTGATGGCATTTTGAAGTCATCTATTATGATTATTATTATGTAGTACATTATTATATATATGTACTATTATTATACATATTATATTTTATTATATTAATTATTGAATTAAACTATTAATATTATACGTATTATTATTATACATATGATTATTATTATACATGTGATTATTATTATTACATGTTATTATTACGTTAAGAAGACTTTCCATCATACCTTGCCCAAGTTTCAATAAGATAGTCCAACAAACAAATGAGATACAATTCCCTAGATCAAGAGCAAGAGCCCCTCACCAGTGTCAAGGAACCTGCCTTGAGGTCTGCTCGCTTATGGAAATTTTGCTTGCATATGGAAGCAAAAAACTGACCCATCGACTGCTCGTATTTGGAAAAACTCGCACGTGGATGCGCTCGCAAGTAGAGGTTCCACTGTATTACAAATGATATATAACACCTGAGGTGATGTCTAAGGCATGTACAATACTAGGAGTCTATAGACAAAACATTTTTGCCTTCACGCTTTATCAGTTAAATACAGAGATAAATCACACATCTGGAGACATCAGCACTGATATTAGGTAACCACCAATGCTGATATCTCCAGGGGAGACTTGAAATTTTTTAATTCTGTGCATGAGACGATTTAGAATCATCCTCTTACATGTTTTACATAAGCAGTTAGTAAGAGATATTGGGTAGATTGTAATTTATTGATTGCCCTTTGGAATGGGAATGATAAGACTATTGATCCATAATTTAGGGAGCTTCCCAGTTACATAAATCATGTTGTATAATTCAAGTAAAGGTGCTCAATATAGCAATCTAAGTGTGCTGTAAGTAATACCATTCTCCCCAGGCAATGTGGATTTGCCCTTAGTGCAGCATTGAGAATTCAAACGTAGTGAAAGGAATGTTACTGGCATTGTCCTTGCTGAGCATACAGCAAATCAGTGTCTCCCTGGCACCATGTTTGTCCTTTAATTTTGTATTGTGGTACTGGGACTAGATGTAGCAGACCAGTCACTGACCAAGTCATTTGCTTTGTGTAAGGGATGAGGGTGCATGATCTGACCAGTCCTATTACCCTTAATTCTCTTTATATCACTCATGCCCGGCTAAGTGGAGGCATGGGCTTTGAGACCATTGGCAAAATTTTTCCAGTCTGTTTGCTGAAGCTCTGTCATATTCTCCTTGGCAGCAGCAAAAGAGTAGTTTGAAAGAGCTTCAGCATTTCAGGGGTACGATATTTTCTATAGGCTAGGACTAGTCTCTGAGCAGTACTTTTCAGTGTTTAAAATTTAGATCATTGTAGTAGGTATAAGTTTTATAGTAGTATGATTAATATGGTAATTAGTTAGGTTTGGAGTACCAGGAGGTTTCAGTGCCTATCCAGGCAGTTATAAATAATTTTGAATATTGCTTGCAAGATCATTGTTAAAGGTCTCAGGAGAGGAATATTCATAGGAATTACTCCACTCTGTAACACGAGCAACAAAGTCACCATGCTGGCAGTGCTGTCTTAAGGGGGGGGGGCAGGCTGCCCCAGGTGACACCATCAAGGGATGACACCATAGAGCCTCTAAAGAAGGTGACACTAATGCCCAAAACAATGCTGTGGCGACATAAGAGAAAAATCTTTTGTTTCTCTGTAGCCTATATGATTACAGAGTACAAATAGGCCTATATAAGGAAAATCATTGATTTTGATGATGTGATAGAGGATTTTGCAGGATTGAAGGCAAGGATATGTGAAATCTGATTCACTGAGATGTTATCTGTACTCAAGGTCAATTTGGAACTAGTGTTTCTCTGATATTGCAATGTTTTTCTTTATTTCTCAAGTTTTTGCATTGTTGAAGATGAATAAATGTAGGATGTTTTGCCCGTACTCAAAGTGATATTTGAGTTTGTTTCCTCAATATTACTACGATTATTTATTTTATCATTAATAAAGATGAGAAGTATTCTCCTGTTCGGTTTATGACCCTTAAATGTTCATTGCTAAACATTAGTCATTGGGCATGCAGTAGTGATGTAACTGGAGTTTACATCCCTTCCCCCATCCCCCTGCCCTTGGATTTCATGGGGGTGACACCGAAGATGCTGTCCTGGGTGACAACAACCCTAGCAATGCCACTGCATGCTGGTTAGGAGAAACATAAAAGTGTTTGTTTGAATATTCCACCAGGGGGATAGTATTACTAGTATTAAGAGTAGTTAATCTTGGGAAATGATCTGAAGATGTATATCTGTTACAGTGGAAGACTCACAGCTGGCAAAAGTAATGTTGAAGCCAAGATAGATCAGAGATACCTCTATAGATGTGTGTGGGTTCAAGGTTGTATACAATTTGCACATTATCATGACTATTTAGGAGTGACAAAAGTTGTTACCATTATGATTACTAAATTGTGAGTTTCAGATGCTTTTGTCTTGCATTGTATTCTCCAAAAATAAAAGTAGTTTCAGACTGAGGACAAGTTGGGAATTCCATATAATTAAACTTTTCATCTGGGATATATGTACAAGTTAAATAACAAAAAAGGCACAATACCGTGACTGGAACGATACACAAATAACCCGCACATAAAAGAGAGAAGCTTACGACGACGTTTCGGTCCGACTTGGACCATTTACAAAGTCACACTGTAAATGGTCCAAGTCGGACCGAAACGTCGTCGTAAGCTTGTCACTTTTATGTGCGGGTTATTTGTGTATATGTACAAGTTAAATATGTTGAGAGAAGAGTTCCCAATATAAATCCTAACACCATGGTATTGAAGCCCCTCTGTTTTCTTAATGGTAAGAAATTGATGGGGATGTGATTTTGTAATGTTGGAATATAAGAGTTAGTAGATTTGAGGTTACATATAACAAATGAGGGCTATTTAGGGGGTGGGAATTTTTCAGGGATTGCACTCTTGTAGACACACATCAGTGGGTTCAGTAGTTACTTTATGGTGAAAGTCTGGAAATCTTTTTCTAAGTGATGCAATATTCCAACTAAGGATAGAAAATTTATACAAGTTTTGTTCCATTATAGAAGTCCTGGGATACAACTAAGTTTGTCAGCATAATGAAAGAATTTGTTTATTTAATAAAATTATCAATATCAACAGTATATTCCTTCTCCAGGAATAAGTGCACTTCCATTTTGGAGGCTGCATGGGAGTTGTTGTTTACAGAGTGTGTTTTGCTCTTTGTCATCATTATTACTGTCATCATTGACACCACTACCATCATCATTATGACCATTCTCATCAACACCATTACATTCATCAATTTTATAATCATTGTAGACACCACCTCTACACTCATCAGCTTTGTTACCATCCTTACACTGAACACCATCACCATTACCCCCACCTCTGTTATGCTCATCCTTACTATTAATGTACCCATTGGCACACATTATGCACTTTTCCTTAGGCTGCTCAAGCTTTTGTTCCAGCCACAGGAGTTGCTGTTTCATTAGTAGTTTGTGCGACTGATTGTTATGTACCACTGTAGTGAGATCTGCTTCATCTGGAGATGTGAAGCCTTGGTCAGCTGAGCTTGAAGACCAATTGACTGATGACTCAGCTAAGCTAGTGGTGTCAACACAAGCAACATCACTAGTGTGGGTAGCAGAAATGATGGAGCTCTAGTGATGTGCTACCCAGACTTTGCTCAACACTATTTATTATCTGAAGTTTGGCATGAACCAGTATTCAGAGTCATAGTATCCGGTATGCTTAGGGAACAATTCTCGGGGTGGGGTGTGTAGGGTAAGGTGAGGGGCCCTACAGCTGGTTGTGGTGTGGGGAGCCATGCTGTAGTCAGCATAAGCTGCTGTGACTCCCATAGTCTGACAATTGATACATTTTAATGCTATGGTCTGGCATTTTTAAATCATATCACAGCATCATTCCCAACCTATCTTCAGAATGCAGTCACTGTACCTCCCTTATTGAGGACTTGAGCCTGGCTAACCAGTTTCTCTGAATTCCTTCATTAAAGTCACTTTGCTTACACTCAAGCATGTGAGACTCTCCATTCCAGTCTATTGCACTCAGACATACCTACTGGATGCTCATGCCTCTTCCACTTAGAACTCCCTTCACTCTTTTCTCCAATACTAGAAAATGTCATGTTCTTTTAATTTTATTGCAGGTAAAAGATGTCACTCTACTTTGATATCATAGTAGATAGTCCTCATGCAAGTGCTATCAATACACAGATAGCATGGCATCCTCAGGCTACATGTCTTGCAGTTGCTGCTTACAGTGAAGACAAAGGAGGAGCTATAAATGTTTACACCGGAGAGGTAAGCTTTTGTAGGTTACCAATTGTCATGAATTCTCTCTCTCAACTTTGTAGTATCAAATTTTTTAAGGCATAATGTATTTTGTTTCTTTGCATTCAGAAGTTGTCCTGATCACATAAAATGTTTATGCTCAGAAGACCTGTTGTGGTATTCAGGAATAAAGCATTGTATTTTGAGATTCTTCAGACACTGGTAACATAAGAACATTGGAAACTTTCATGTTATGTTCCTCTCCAGTTAGGAATAATCAATTTCCTCTCCTTTTCTTCAATTTAGAACTGAGTAGGGAAAGGTTTTTAAACAAATAGTTTATTTTTGTATACAATATATGCCTGATGTTGGTGTTGAATTTCGATGTTATACAGGTGGAGAGCTATAAATTTGTCTTAGTTTTTGCTTTCCATTTGTTTTTTTTTAATGTTGGGTTGGCTGTTTTATTACTGAGCAGTATATACAGTGGAACTTTGACTTACGGGTGTCCCAATGTACATATTTATCTATGATTTCATGCTTTAATTCCATGGAAATCATCCTCTTTTTCTTGTCAGCACTTACTTTCTTAGGACCCATGCTTAGAAAAACGAAATTTGTCAAAATGACTGTCAAAAATGTAAGCAAAGCATGAGAGAACTGCTCCCACAGCTAGGTAAGCAGTGCACTGAGTTGGCAACGTTTGTTATAATAATAATATTAATAATTATTATTATTATTATTAATTTAGGTAACTAGAGCACAGATCCAATTCCCAAGATCAAGAGCCCCTCACCAGCATTAAGGTTCCTTGATGCTGGTGAGGGGCTCTTGATGTAGGGAATTGGATCTGTGCTCCAGTTCATGCACAAGCATGTACAAACATATATATACACACACCCCTCTGGGTTTTCTTCTATTTTCTTACTAGTTCTTGTTCTTGTTTATTTCCTCTTATCTCCATGGGGAAGTGGAACACAATTCTTCCTCCGTAAGCCATGTGTGTTGTAAGAGGCGACTAAAATGCCAGGAGCAAGGGGCTAGTAGCCCGTTCTCCTGTATAAATTACTAAATTTAAAAAGATAAACTTTCGTTTTTCTTTTTGGGCCACCCTGCCTCGGTGGGATACAGCTGGTTTGTTGAAAGAAGAAGAAGAATTATTATTATTATTATTGTTATTATTATTAATTTAGGCAACTAGAGCACAGATCCAATTCCCAAGATCAAGAGCACCTCACCAGCATCAAGGTTCCTTGATGCTGGTGAGGGGCTCTTGATTTAGGGAATTGGATCTGTGCTTCAGTTCCCTAAATTAATAATGATGATAATAATAATATAATAATAATGATAGAGCTTCAGTTCCCTAAATTAATAATAATAATATGAGTAGTAGGTTGGTAGACAGTAACCACCCAGGGAGGTACTACCGCCCTGCCAAGTGAGTGTAAAACGGAAACCTGTAATTGCTTTACATGATGGTAGGAGTGCTGGTGTCTTTTTTCTGTCTCATAAACATGTAAGATTTCAGGTATGTCTTGCTACTTCTACTTACACTTAGGTCACACTTCACATACATGTGCTTGTTTATTTATACACACTCATCTGAGTTTTCTTTGATTTTATCTTAATAGTTCTTGGTCTTATTACTTTTCCTTTTATATCCATGGGAAAGTGGAATAAGAATCTTTCCTCTGCAAGCCATGCGTGTTGTAAAAGTCAACTAAAATGCCGGGAGCAAATGGGCTAGTAACCTCTTTTCCTGTAATAATTACTAAAAAGACTGAGAAGAAAATTGTCAAAGTGGGAAGTCTGAATGTGCGTGGATGTTGTGCAAATGATAAGAAAGAGATGATTGTGGATGTTATGAATGAGAAGAAGCTGGATGTCCTGGCTTTAAGTGAAACAAAGCTGAAGGGGGTAGGAGAGTTTCAGTGGAGAGGAATAAATGGGATTAGGTCAGGGGTTTCAAATAGTTAGAGCTAAAGAAGGAGTAGCAATAATGTTGAAGGATAAGTTATGGCAGGAAAAGAGGGACTATAAATGTATTAATTCAAGGATTATGTGGAGTAAAATAAAGGTTGGATGTGAAAAGTGGGTTATAGTAAGTATATATGCACCTGGAGAAGAGAGAAGTGTAGAGGAGAGAGAGAGATTTTGGGAAATGTTGAGTGAATGCGTGGGGAGTTTTGAACCAAGTATGAGAGTAATGGTGGTTGGGGATTTCAATGCTAAAGTGGGCAAAAATGTTGTGGAGGGAGTAGTAGGTAAATTTGGGGTGCCAGGGGTAAATGAAAATGGGGAGCCTTTAATTGAGCTATGTGTGGAAAGAGGTTTAGTAATAAGTAATGCATATTTTATGAAGAAGAGGATAAATAAATATACAAGGTATGATATAGCACGTAATGAAA
>NW_026477220.1:0-10222 GCF_026875155.1 Cherax quadricarinatus
TTTTTGTCTGGTATCGCTTGAGGTGTACGCTGTAGAAGTTTGTCAAGAAGAGTTTGAAGCCTGAATGGTTTTAAATTCTTTGCTGTGTCATAGCTGTCAGGAGAATAGTCTACGTGTTTAGCAATGACTGTGCTTTTGGCACGGTGCAGGAGTCCAAATAATGGTGAAGCCTGCGTTGAGAAGTTTTTGCTGGTATCGCTTGAGGTGTACGCTTCGTAGGAATGTTGTCAAGAAGGAGTTTGAAGCCTGAGTTGGTTTTGAAGACTTTAAGTTGAGGTGCACCAGTGATTGATATAATAAATTTTCCGGACAGATAGTGGCATCAGGATTAGAAATTTGAGGTTTAGCGAGAAGGAATTGGATTTAGTAGAAGCAGAGGCAGGTGTGGGAGGTTGGGGGAGAGTGGAAGGGGGGTGGGAGGTGGAAGGCAACGAAGGCATCGTCTAATTACGAAAAGATGTAATTGGAGGTGACAATCGGCCAAAAAGTGAGAGTACTCAGCTAGGCAAGTACGTGTAAGTAGACACACGTACTTGCCTGGCGCAGGACACTGAGGAGGTGAACTGTAGCTTGATGGAGCACTGTATATCCTGAGTGGTGGCGAGACTGGCTGTATGGCGTGCAGTCAACAGGCGAAGAGAATTCAGGCAGCAAGAGGCTTCCTGCCCTTCGGTCGGCAACCACCGACGCACCAATCCTGATGGTGGAGAGGAAGACGAAGGTCCAGCAAGCACTACTCAAAGCACTACTCAACACGGGTAATTTCGAGAGAGGCGAGATCGTCGATGTGTTAGGTAAGCACACGTCACCACTCGAGCTAAGTCGCTTGATCGCTTCTCACTGTCGAAGTGTTCTGACTGAATGAAGCAAGCAAGCAAACAAGTTTAGGTAAGATCCCAATGGGATGAGCGGGGAAGACGGGACAGATGAAGAATAGCTCTGGAGAGGAGTGTTCTTAGTAAGAGAAATAGAGCCAGGGCTTAACCCAGCAGCTAAGGCGATCGTGGGGCAGACTTGAGAACAGGAATAGCAGGGACTGTTGCATTGAACTTGTTGTAGTTGAAGTCTTGAATCTTGAGTAGCTGGCAGCAGGCTAGGTCACATCAGAGGGTAGAACACATATGGGAGTTATAGGAGTAACTGAGGAGGCAGGTTAGCAATGGAGCCATTTTCAAACTTTTTGAAGCTGCTTCTAGATAGGTGGTATAATTTAGCCTTGTTGCTGAAGGTGAAACGTAGAGGCTTGATGAACTCAAGAACTTGGGTGAGTGTGAAGTGAAGCGGTGATTCACATGCATACTTGACTGTTCCAGCACCGAGGCTTTTGTAGAGTTCAGTACAGGTCATGGTGTCAGTATTTGAAGGAGAAGTGTAAAAGGTAAGGTTTTCCCATGAGGGTTTACTGGAGTCGTCGTTATCTTCCTCTTCTGGAGTGGATTCACTGGGAGAATCTACAATGGTGGTAGCAGGTGACTGAGGTTCGACAGGAGCAGCTGTGAGGTGTAATGGTTGTGTAACAGCAGGCTGGGAGAGGTGGGAGGCGGTGGTTGAGGCAACTTGATCAACGTTGTCAGCGGTGGAAGTGGTTATAGAAGTTACAGGAGCAGTTGCTTGGGCAGGAGACAGGTCTGTAGGTGCAGTAAAGTTCAGGACGTTGGGAAGGATCTTGAGGATGTCTTCTGAAGGTTGGATTCCGGAAAATTGAAGGCAGGCATGTTGTTCAGACGGAATAGTTCGTTAATAGTGGTGTTGAAAGTGCCGGGGCTTGCTGCGTTTGCAAGGTGTGCATACACCATGCAGTACAGCACCTTGGAAGGAGCACCGTCGGGGAGTGGAGAGAGGGAGTTGCTGGGCGATGGTGCCTGTAGATTAGCGTGTAGAGTCTTGATGGCGTCGGTTTGTGGTTTGGTTATTGCAGCATATGTCGGTGAATTGGAGGTTTCTTCAGAACTTTAGTTTTCTTCAATATGATTTCTTTCCTGAGTGGGCACTTAGCTGCAAGGGTATGATGATTACCCTTGCAGTTAAGACATGTTGGTGTTGTAGTAATGGTGCAGGATCTGAAATCGTGTCCATCATTCCCACATTTTGAACAAGCTTCTTATTCATGATGGGGCAGTCCTATGGTGGTGTGATTATAGGATAGCAGGATCACATGGAGATGATATGGAAAAACCTCTTGTTCTATATGACTAGGGTGATGTGTAATATGAGAAGGCCAGACCGTACAGAGAGAGCTTTGGGCACCATGGAGATGTCTGAAAATGTAATCTTTACAAAAGATAGGCGATAGGGATCTTTAGAGATGCTTTCTACCGAGCCAATGTGTTTTGTTTCCTCAATAGAGTCCTTCAGTGCTTCTAGTAGAGAGAGGGGAAGGTGACCATATTGGTCCAGTCTTTTCACAAAGACCGAACGTTTTCGACTTCAAAGAATGAGACGGGGATATAGTGAATTGGTTGTGTTTTGTAGGGTCATGATTGAAGAGTCCGTCCATTCGTTTTAGTGCTTTCCTTGTCATCTGTGCAGACACAATGAGGATTCTTTCAGAGAGTGGATTGCCGTAAATATGACCTGCAGGCAGATCCTAACCGTCGGTACTAAAAGCTATCTTCGAGGAGTCCCATTTATTGCAACCATTCACAGCTTTATTTTCACCGAATACGACAGCATTGTGAAAAGATATCAAACGTTTTGTTAGAATATAATTCTACACCCCCCGACGGGTCCGAAGAGAGGCTTCGTTTGCGGTGTAGAGCAACGTATGTCGGAGACTTTTTCCATCACAAACAGAACTGGTATAGAACCTGGGTAACGAACGCACGAATCCTAAAGTTCAGCAAGAAATCCCAATGGGATGAGAGGGGAAGGCGGGCAGACGAAAATAGTGCTGGAGAGGAGTGTTCTTAGTAGTATAAATAGAGCCAGGCTTAACCCCGCACTAAGTCTATCGATTAGGGACAAGACATTGAGAACACAACATAGCCAGGCTCTTCTGTTGTGGACTCCGGAGGGTGAATGGGAAGTGTGGACAGACGATGAACAGTCGTGAAGGAAGGTCTTGATTGTAGAATAAAGACCAGGGCTAAACCCAGCTGCGTGGCACTGCGAGGCTGTGTAGAGAGGGCATGTTTGAGGACATAGAGGAGAGAGCAGACCTGCGACAGTGCTCGCTGACTGATATGCTTTCAAGGCGAGTTGAAGAGCTGGTTTGGACGTCAGGTGTTGGAAGGTGTTGTGTTGTTTGGCTACACTTCTCCGCTGTGATGGAACCACACTTTATCTTTGAAGGCTCTCTGGACATGTGAATAGTTGCATTCTGAGGTTGGAGCAGTTCAGATTCGTCACGAGGTAAGTAGTCGTTTTTCAAAAGGAATTTTGGTGAGGTTTGGTGCAGAGTTACATATCACTCCTTCTTTCATTAAGATGACAACACAGCTTCGCTCATATCGGTTGGGAGGTTTTGGGGTGGTGTAGAAGGTAGAGAACCCATTAAAGGCATGGCTCAAAGGTAAGTTTGCGTGGTAGGTTTCTTCTTCGACTACTCTTCGACGTTGTCCGACTGTGTTGAGATAGGGCAGGGGTGTTTGTTCGGTTGTGATTTTGGTTGGGCTGGTGGAGTGTGGTGAGAGGTGGCAGTAGACGGTGGTGATGGTTCTGGAGTAGAGTCTTGGGCAGAGATACAAGTAGACCAGTGAGGTGCATTTTAACAATATCTGGAATTAGCTTGAGGAGGTCTTGTGATGGTGGCGAGTATCTGGAAAGTTTGAAAGTTTGGCATGTTGTTTAGGCGAAAACCAGTTCATTGAATGTCCGTGTTAATGAGCCAGGGTTTGCAGCAATTATTAAGGTGTGCATACATCATACAGGAAAGGCACCTTGGATGGAACAGCGTCAGGAAAGCAGGAGGGACTGGCTGGGTGGAGATGATGTTGTGTAGCTTGAAGGAGTCGGTGGTATCTGAATTGAATTTTGCAATGGCGGCGTATGTTTGCGATTTAACAGGGGTGTGTGTTCTTCTTGGTTTCTTCAATGATTTTCTTAGACAGGGACTTCTTAATACGTAAGGGTTTATTTGCTGCAAGGAGTGGTGATACCCTTGCTGTTGAGGCAGGTAGGAGAGGAAGTGTAGTAGAACATTCTTGAAGTCATGGCCGTCTTT
This sequence comes from Cherax quadricarinatus, assembly GCF_026875155.1. NCBI lineage: Eukaryota > Metazoa > Arthropoda > Malacostraca > Decapoda > Parastacidae > Cherax > Cherax quadricarinatus. The sequence goes on from NW_026477220.1 coordinate 4,163, forward strand.
ACCGCAGTTTGTGCATTACTTTTTCCCTTTCAGAGGACATCCAGTCATGATGGTGATAGATATCAGGTCCAGCAATGAAAGTTAAGACAGCATGTGCAACATGCCCAACGAGGTCTAGCATGGCGAGATTTGGCGAAACGTTTCGGGTTCTATGTGACTTGGATGGATATGATATAGATATACTAGGCATCAGACAGTGCACTAGTAGCCATCTCGATGTTGGAGAAGTTAGCTTATCATGGTGGTTAGAGGCCTTTGGGGATTTTGGTGATATGATACAATCAATCGACGCCCAGGTAATTTTGTTCCTCGATAGAGGTCTTGAGATCCCAGATGATAAAGAAGTGACGCGTTTGTCCAGCCCGTTTGACGAAAACCGGAACGTTTCGCCACAAAAAAGGTGAAGGGGAGGTACTGTCGTCGTCCTGAGGGTTTTGCATATTTGTAGTGGGTGTGTGGGGTTTAGTCAAAGCTTTATGCTTAATGGAAATCTGTGGGGTTTCCGTGGGGTGGCTGTACAGGGGGGGGGGGGGGGGAGGGAGACGAATGGAGTATTGAGGGATTGTGCAGGTCAGGGTTTGTGCTGCAAATTTAACCTGTAGCAAGTCTATACAACGGCGCAAGGGCAAGTTTAAGTGAGTCATTTATTACTCCACTGTTGGTTTGATTCCTTACACGGTTTTTCAAGCATCATGAAGGATAAGTCAGGCGCTGGTCCATGACTATAGGTTTCCCCTCCCCCGACGGGATCTAAGGAAACACTTCTTGAGTGAGGAGCGAACTGTGTCTTACGATATGTGTTTGGATGAGTGAGTGGAACCTGGTGCGCCATAGTCGAGAGATTCTGAAGCAGAATAACTAACGAACGAACGAATTTCCGTACGATCCCCTAAGGTGGGATGCGGGTAAGACGGGACAGACCTGGGGGTGGAAGAACGCAAGTATATATAGTCCGGTTCAGAATGCTGAGGTCAGTGAAGAATGCAGCATCTGATGATTACCGAGTGGGGTTATAGATTCTAAAACTTGGGTAGCTGGAAAGGAGATGGGACAAGATTTTGAACAGAACTTCTACAGTGTTCATTATGTTGGTTAGCGTGATGAAGAAATTTCCTTGGCAATGGATCAGCTTAGTTTATTAGAAGCCACTATTCTGGTTGAAGCTGTCCGATATAGAAATAAGTGATGATCACAGGATTCCTTCGGTTCTGAGTGTTGTCTTCCTGTGTCGTATTTATATACCATTATTTGCCATTGCCTCATTCCAGTCTAATTTGTCCAACCTATTTTTATGTTACCCAATAATAGCTTATATATCCTTTTACTCTATGTAACGAATTGAAGAATGAGACCACTTATGCAGCATAAGGAACCTTTATTCAGGAAACGTTTTCGCCACACGAGGCTTCACAATCCAATACAAAGAGGATAGTTGGAACACTAACGCCAAGGCCGAGGGACTGATTGACCTCATCTTTTGTATATAGTTCTACGTCTTACCTATTATGTCCTAGAATCTGTGATTTTAAGGTAAAGGACCATATGCAACAGTTAGACAACTTATATTTATCCAAACGTTATTCGCCTACACAGTTTAGCTCTTCTGTCGAATACAAAAAGTAGGCAGGAAAAGTATAGATTGTGAAAGACAATGGTAATCAGTCCATCACACTTAAAGTCTAAATTTGAGGTTGTCAGTCCCTCGGCCTGGAGAAGTTTCAGTTCCATAGTCAGGCCAGGGACTGACATCCTCAAATTCTACGACCTTAAGGGTGATGGCTGATACATCGTCTTCAAATCTCTACTGTTCTCCTCTACTTTTTGTATTTCGACTGAAGAAGCCTACTGGTAGGCGAAACGTTTTCGATAAAGTTGTCTAACTGTTGCATATTGTCCATACCTAACAACCTGTCGGTATTGGTATACCATTTTGGATGTTAATACCCCTATCTTCCACATAACACTTCGATCAGTTCTTCTATCTCCCCTCATTCTTCGTCTAACAAGTGAATGTAACTTAAGAATCATCACTCTTTCTTCATAAGGAAGATTTCTAATGTTATGTATAATTTAGTCATCCTACGCTGAATGTTTTCTAACGAATTTATGTCCATTCTGTAAATGGAGACCAGAATTGGGAGCTGCATAATCTAGGTGAGGCCTTACTAATGATTATAAAGCTGCAGTATGACCTCTGGATTTCTGTTGCTTACATTTCTTGGATATAAATCCCAGTAATCTATTTGCCTTATTACGTACGCTTAGGCATTGCTGTCTTGGTTAAAGGTTGCTGCTAACCAAAACCCCCCCCAAGTCCTTTTCGCAATCTGTATGCCAAAACTTCTACATTATTTAACTTATAGTGCTAGGGTTTTAATGGACACTCCCGAGCTTCAAACCTTGCATTTATCTACATTGTACTGCATCTGCCACTTTTCTTACCAAGAGTAGAGTTTGTCTAAATCCTCCTGAAGTTCCCTAACATCTACGTTTGAATCAATTATCCTACCTATCTTTCGTGTCATCGGCGAATTTGCTCATATCACTAGTAATTCCTTCATCAAGATCATTGATATATATTATAAACAACAACGGGCCCAAGACTGATCCCTGTGGAACGCCACTTGTTACTGATCCCCACTTAGATTTAACCCCATTTATGGACACTGGACTTCTGTTGCTTACACTTCTTGATATAAATCCCAGTAATCTATTTGCCTTATTACGTACGCTTAGGCATTGCTGTCTTGGTTTAAGGTTGCTGCTCACCATAACCCCCAAGTCCTTTTCGCAATCTGTATGGCTAAGTTCTACATCGTTTAACTTATAAGTACTAGGGTTATCGGCACTCCCGAGCTTCAGAACCTTGCATTTATCTACATTGAACTGCATCTGCCACTTTCCTGTCCAAGAATAGAGTTTGTTTAAATCCTCCTGAAGTTCCATAACATCTACGTTTGAATCAATTATCCTACCTATCTTTGTGTCATCGGCGAATTTGCTCATATCACTAGTAATTCCCTCATCAAGATCATTGATATATATTATAAACAACAACGGGACCAAGACTGATCCCTGTGGAACGCCACTTGTTACAGATCCCCACTCAGATTTAACCCCATTTATGGACACTCTCTGCTTCCTGTCTGTGAGCCATGACTCGATCCGTTAGAGCACTTTTCCCCCAATGCCATAAGCTGCCACTTTCTTCAACAGTCTATGGTGTGGAACTCTATCAAAAGCCTTACTAAAATCTAAGAAAAATAATACAAATTCTTTATCGTGGTCAACAGCCTCAAAAGCTTTACTGAAGAAAGTTAATAAATTAGTTAGACAAGACCGGCCTCTTGTGAATCCATGCTGAGTATCATTAATCAAGCTATGCTTATCGAGATGGCTTCTTATAATCTCAGATACAAATTGACTCTATAATTTGCCTACAATTGAGGTCAGGCTTATTGGCGGGAATTTGACGGTAACGAAATTGTCCCCTGCTTTTAAAAAATAGGAATTACTTTAGCCATCTTCCAATATCAGACACTACACCCCGTTGAAGAGATAAATTAAAAATATTAGTTAATGGTTCACAAGTTCCATTTTGCATTCCTTAAGAACCCTTGAAAAAACCTCATCAGGACCCGGCGACTTATTTTGCTTCAGTCTGTCTATCTGCTTCACAACCATTTCACTAGTGACTGTGATGTTACATAATTTATCTTCTCCTAGCCCACTAAAAAATAATTACTGGGAAAATTGTTAGTGTCTTCCTGTGTAAAAACTGAGAGAAAATAATTATTTAAAATCGAGCACATTTCATTCTCTTGTCAGTAAAGATGCCCATAGTTATTTTTTAAGGGGACCTATCCCTTTTCTCTGACTTTTGTTCTATATACTTGGAAAAAACTTTTTGGGTTAGTTTCAGAATCCCTAGCAACTTTAATTTTTATAGTCCCTTTTAGCTTTTCTTATCCCCTTTTTAATGTCCCTCTTAATGTCAATATACTGATTCATAAGATGACCCTCACATCTTTTGAAACGCCTATAAATTCTTTTCTTACGCCCTAGTAGATATTTCAGCCTATTATTCATCCATTTTGGGTCATTTCTATTTGATCTAATTTCTTTATATGGGATAAACGTTCTTTGAGCAGCATGTATAGTGTTCAGAAAACTGTCATATTGATAGCTCTCTTCGTTACCCCAGTCAACAGATGATAAGTGTTCTCTAAGCCCATCGAAATCTGCTAAGCGAAAATCTGGGACTGTTACTGAGTTATCGCTACTATCGTACTTCCCTTCAATGCTAAATGTAATAGTACAAGAATGGTATACAATACCGACAAGATGAAATTAAGACACATGTGCAACATCTGGGTATCTTTACTGTAGACGTTTCGCCATCCAGTAGCTTTATCAATACAAATCCCAGGACATAGCTTGGAGACACGAGAACTGTGCACAGAAGATGAGGTAATCGCCCCCGCCCCTAGCAGGGGTGCGAAGAGACCATAGTCTGGGTTTCTGAAGTACGGATGGAGCCTTTAGCGCCAGGGGGAGACGAGGTCCTAGTAGAAGTAAGAAGCAGTGTTGGGAGGTCAGGCCCTTCAAACCCGGGTTCTCACTAGTAGAGGTTGTCGTTTTGATTGCAGGTCTGTCCCAGATCCCTTTTGTTGCAGTTTGTTTTGCCAAGTTGTTGTTTTACCCAAAAGTTTAATGTTTTGTGCAAAAATGTATTTAATAGACAAGATAAAAATTAAGACACATTTGCAACGTTGGGTATTTTTTTGTAGCGTTTCGCATCCATTGGCTTTATAAATACAAATTCTGGGGATAAACTTGAAGCGTAGGCTTTACAGAAAATAGGTAATCGCCCCTAACCTATGGTGGTGCAAAGAGCACGTGTCGTGGAGATTAGAATCTCCCCGACTATGTGCTCTTCGCACTCTCATGGTTGAGGGGGTGATTACCTATTTCTGTTATAGTCCTACGTTCAAGTTTTGTCCCAAATTTGTATTGATAAAAACCATGGATGGCGAAAAGTCTACAATAAAAAAACCCCGAGTTGCCTGGTCTTAATTTCAAGTAATGTTAGCAAAGGGTTGTTTTAGCCCAAGTATTGTTTGCCAAGGTGTTATTTTTGCAAAAATATTGTTTTAGCTAGGGTTGTTTTAGCCGATATTGTTTTGCCAAGGGGGTTGCTTTAGCAAAGTTTTGTTTTAGCCAAGGTGTTTTTTTGCAATGAATTTCTTTGCAAAGGTGTTGTTTTGCCAAGAATTGTTTTAGCCAAAGGGGTTGTTTTAGCCAAGATATTTTTTTAGCCCGGGTTGTTTTAGCCCTGTTTGTTTTTTCCCAAAGGGGTTGTTACCAAGATAGTTTTATTCAATTTGTTGTTTTTTGCCAAGTATTGTTTTAACCAACGTGTTGTTTTAGCCAAAATTTTTGTTTTTTCCAACGTGTTGTTTTTGCCAAAATATTTTTTTACCAAGGGTTTTTTTGCCAAGATTTGTTTTAGCATTTATATTTTTTTTGCGAAGGTGTTGTTTAGCCTTGATATTGTTTTAGCCAAGGTTTTTTTTTTGCGAAAATATTTTTAGCCAAGGGTCGTTTTACAAGATATTGTTTTAGCCCAAAAGTTGTTTTAGCCAAGTTTGTTTTAGCCAGGTGTTGTTTTAGCCCGGTGTGTTTGCCAAAATATTGTTTTAGTTAAGGTGTTGTATTAGCCCTGATATTGTTTTTGCCAAATCTTATTTTAGCCAAAATATTGCTTTTGCCAAAATGTTGTTTTAGAAAAGATTTGTTTTAGCCCGGTGTTGTTTTAGCAAAGATATTTTTTTAGTCAAGGTGTTGTTTTAGCCAAAAAATTGTTTTAGCAAAGGTATTGTTTTTGCCCTGGGTATTTTTTAGCCATGGTTGTTTTACCAATATTGTTTTAGCCAAAGGGGTTGTTTTGAAAGACATTGTTTTAGCCCAAAGGTGTTGTTTTAGCAATGATATTGTTTTAAAATAAGAAAATAATAAATAAGGAAAAGGGGAAAACGCTGCGAAGGGGTTGCCCTTGGC
>NW_026477221.1:0-12056 GCF_026875155.1 Cherax quadricarinatus
CCCCTCTTTTTGTTAACAACCCGGTTCCCTCAACCATTTTCTAGGCAATCCCCGTTTTGGGGCTCCTTGTTGCAAACTTTCCCACTTTTATTTCTGAAGTCTTCAACTTCATTGTGACTTTGTGTCTGTGTCTCTCTCGTGTCCAACTTGTCAATTTCAGATTTATATGTCGTTATCATGTCTCCCCTGACCCTCCTGTTCTCCAGTGCTCAGGCCGATTTCCTCAACCATTCTTCGTAGGACAATCCCCGTAGCTTGGGACTAGCCTTTTTCCAAACCTTTGCACTTTCTCTAATTTCTTGAAGTGCTTGACTAGGTGTTGGATTCCCAAACTGGTGCTGCTTTATTTCAGTATGGGCTGACGTAAATGGTATACAGAGTCTTGAAAGAATCCTTACTGAGTATCGGAACGCTATCCGTTAGGTTTGCCAGGATGTCCATATGCTGCAGCATTATCTGATTGATGTGCGCCTCAGGAGTTATGCTCGGTGTTTATATCACCCCCAGATCTTTTTCCTTGAGTAAGGCCTTGCAGTCTTGGCCATCTAAACTATATTGTGTCTGCGGTCTTCTTTGCCCTTCCCCAATCTCATTACTTTGCATTTGGCGGGGTTTTAACTCAAGGAGCCAATGCTGGACCAGGCTTGTAGCCGTCCAGGTCTCTTTGAAAGTCCTGCCTGATCGTAAATCCAATTTGATTTTCCATTAACTTTCACATCATCTGCGAACAAGGACACTTCTGAGTCTATCCCTTCCGTTATGTCTTCACTATACCAAGAACAGCACAGGTCCTAGGACTGACCCCTGTGGAATCCGCTTGTCACAAGCGCCCACTCTGACACCTCGTCACGTTCCCCATGGACCGTTGTTGCCCCCCCTGTCTGGTATTCTCTGATCCATTGCAGTGCCTTTCCTGTTATGTGTGCCTGATCCTCTAGCTTTTGCAGTAACCTCTTGTGAGGGACTGTGTCGAAGGCCTTCTTGCAGTCCAAAAAAAATGCAGTCGATCCACCCCTCTCTCTCTTGTCTTACTTCTGTCACCTTGTCATAAAACTCTAGTAGGTTTGTGACACAGGATTTTCCTTCCCTGAAACCGTGCTGGTTGTCAATTATACACTTGTTTCTTTCCAGGTGCTCCACCACTCTCCTTCTGATGATCTTCTCCATGACCTTGCATACTATACACTTTTAGTGTTTACGGGTTCTGTAGTTTAGTGCCTCATGTCGCCTTTTTTTTAAAAAAATTGGGGACTACTTTTTGAATCCCCCCATCCCTTCGGGGGAGTTGCCCATTTTCCCAAATAAATTGTTAAAAGATCTTTTTTAATTTGGCACACACAATATCCCCTGCCCCTCATTTAAGGGGACCCAGGGAGAGATGTTATCTGGCCCCAAACGGCCTTTAGGTGTCAATTTCCCCGCATGGGCAGTTTTCTTTAAATTCCCTTTCCTTTGGGTTTTTTATGTACCTCATCCAGCATTTTGGGGGGTGTACCCCCCTGCTGATTTCGGGAAGCCCTACGGGTTTCCACTTTTAATTTATTTCTTTTTAAAATTCACCCATGTCAGCGGTCAGCGTGCCTCGTTGTGCCCCGGGTTTTCTTCCGTTTTTACAGGGTCGCTTTAGTGCTAGAACTTTAATTTGTGCCCCCAATTTTCCCCTAAAACATCCATCCCCCCTACCCACCGGGAAACCCAAAATTTTGGGGCGGAAAAAAATTATAACTGAGTCAAAAAGGAGAATTAGTGGCACTCCCTAGCCAAGTTTACTCCCCAGAGGGGAATCATAGGCCTGTTTTCCCGTTTTGCAAAAAAAATAATAATAGAATTTTTCCCTTGTCAGGGGGAAAGAAATTTCCCCCCCTGATAACATTTTTGTATACTATGGTGGTCCTGGGTAAAATTGATAAAAAGGGCTAAAGGGCATTTGAAAAAGGGGGAAATTTGTAAATAAAGTGTTTAACCTTTTAGGGCAGGTCCCAAAGTCGCCAAAAACTTACCACAGTGGTCAGCTTTTTTTAATAATCTTCCGGGGCCTGCTGTGTACCCGCATTAATCTAGTGATCCCATTGAATAGAGAATCCCGTGTTGTAGTAGAAACCCAAACCCAGTATTATAAGGGGATTTAGTGGAGTGGATTTGACTTTTTATTAGTTTTTTTTTCTTGAAATCCCAAAGATGTATACGGGTAAATTTTTATATACCTGTATTTACCAGCGGTCACAATATACACAACGAAAAAGCAATTATTACTACAGAAAAAGCTTTTTTTTCCTCCCCCTTCCAAATTTTTTTTTTCCAAAAAAAACCGGGTTAAAAAAAAATTTTGGGGTGATTTGCATTTAGGGGGGAACAAAAAAAAAACTAAAGAAAATTTGACCCAATAAAACAATTTACTGGGGTTTGTTTTTGTAAGGAGTTTTTTGGAGAAATCCCCGGGTTTTAAACAAAAAGTTTTTTTTAAATAAACAAACACCTTTATCGGGTGATAAATTTCAAGAGGGCCCGGGGGTTTGCCCAAATTCCCAGGTAAAATAAGGACCCACTGATCAATCAGATCAAATGGTCCAAAACCCTCGATTTTTTTCCGCCCCCTTTGAGGGTTTCCGAACCCTTGATTTTTTTTAAAAACGGTTTTTTCGTTGGACAAAAAAAGCGGGCCCTTTTAAAAACGGAGGGGTTTTTTTTGGGGCGCCCTTATCAAACACAAAAAATTAAATAAAATCAGGAACGTCCCCGGGAATTCCCTATAAAAAAAAAAAAAAAAAAAAACCCCTTTTTTTTTTAAAAAAAAAAGGGGTTTTAAAAAAATTAAAAAAAAACCCCCCAAAAAAAAGGGGGTTTTTTTTAAAAAAAACCCCCTTAAAAGGGTTTTTTTTTTTGGGGGTTTTTTTTGGGAAAAAAAAAAAAGTTAAGGGTTTTTAAAAAAAATTTTTTTTAACCCAAAAAAAATTTTAAAAAAACAAAACAAAAGGGTTTTTTTCCCCCCCCCAAAAAAGGGGTTTCTTTTTGGGGCCCCTTTTTTTTTTTTAACCCCCCAATTCCCCGGGGGGGGAAAAGGGGGGCTTTTTTAAAAAAAAGGGGAAAAATTTTTTAAAAATTTTTAAAAAAAATTTTTTAAAAAAAAAAAAAAGGGGGGGGGGGGGGAAAAAAAGGGGGGGGGTTTGGGGCCCCCCTTTTGGGGGTTTTTTGGGGGGTCGGGCCCCCCCGGGGGAAAAAAAAACCCTTTTTTCCCCCCCCTTTTTTCCCCCCGGTTTGGGGGGCCCCCCCCCCCCAAAAAATTTTTTCCCCCCCCCCCCCCCCCCCCCCCTTTTTTTCCCCAAAAAAAAATTTTTCCCTTTTTTTTTTAAAAAAACCCCAAAAAAATCCCCAAAACCCCCCCAAAATTAAAAAAAAGGGAAACCCCCCCCCCCCTTAAAAAAATTCCCTTTTTTAAAAAAATTTAAAAAAAAAACCCCCCCAAAAACCCCCCCCCCCCCCCCAAAAAAAACCCCCCAAAAATTTTTTAAAAAAAATTTTTCTTTAAAAAAAAAAAAAATTTTTTTTCCCCCAATTAAAAAACCAAAATTTTTTCCCCCAAATTGGGGGAAAAAAAACCCCCCCCAAAACCCCCCGGGGGGGTTTCCCCAAAAAAAAAGTTAAACCCCCAAAATTTTCCCCCCCAAAAAAATTTTTTTTCCCCCTTTTTCCCCCCAACCCAAAAAAATTTTTTTTTAAAAAACCCCCCCCCCCAAAAAAAAACCCCCTTTGGGAAATTTTTTTTTTTTTCCCGCCAAAAAAAAAATTTTCCCCCGGTTTTTTTTTTAAAAAAAACCCCCCCTTTTGGGGCCCCCAAAAAAATTTTTTCCCCCCCCAAAAAAAAAAAACCCCCCTTAAAAAAAAAAAAAAAAGGGGGTTTTTCCCGGAAAAATTTTTTCCTTTTCCCAAAATTTACCCCAAAATTTAAAAATTTTTTTTTTGGGGGGCCAAAAACAATTTTTCCCAAAGGGGCCCCCCCCCCCCCCCCCTTTTAAAAAACCCCCCCCGGGAAAAAAAAAAAAATTTTTTCCCCTTTTTTTAATTTAAAACCCCCCAAAAAAAACCCCCCCCTTGTGAGGCCTTTCAGGATAGGACAAAAAAATTGAAAGGGGTGGGAACCCTCTCATATGTGGTAATTTTGCCAAGGAAGGGAGTTGGAAATGAATGTTTGTCCAGGGCATTTGGTGCAATTGCTGGCTGGACAAATACTGTAAGAAAATGCGTAACATTCATAGACAACGGGACCTCTTCTATGGCAGAAATGACATGTATGCTAGGGAGGGATTCACTTATCTAGGTGTGGGGTGGGAGCACTGGCAACTGCAGTGGAGGGAGCAGTTAGGACTTTAAACTGGGAATAGTTAGTGGAAATTGGGTTTTGGCAGGAAAAAGTGAAGTCCCCAGTGTAGTAATATTACGATTTCTAGGGGAACAGAAATAATAAGAAGGAATAGATATTAAAAAGCCAGGGACCTTGGTGATAAGGACAGAAAATGGGTTTTTAGTAGAAAAAAAAATGAGCAGGAAGGGTAAAGAGAAAGGAAGTCTTTCAATGTTTATTATGCTAATTGCCGTAGTGCTAGGAATAAGATGGACGAGTTGAGATTAGTTGCTAGTGTAGGTAACATTAAAGTATTTGGCCTTAACTGAGACGGGGTTTAAATTCAAAAAGTCGGGACATGCCTGCGAATGTCATATTCAGGGTTTTAAATTGTTTCCAAGAAGATAGAAGTATTGGAGGGGGGGTGGGGGGGCATTGTAAGTCCGAGATCGCTTGAACTGTTGCAAAAAAAACGGGTATTAAGTCTGAAGTAACACATACAGAGTCTGTTTGGATAGAATTTCAGAGGGCATAAAAAAACTGATTTTAGGAGTGATATACCGTCCCCCAACTTAGATAGGGACCAAGGGAAACTACTATGGGAGGAAATTGTTAAGGCCACAAGGCACGATAATGTATAATTCTAGGAGACTTTAACTTTAGTCATGTTGATTGGAATTTCTTAAACTGGGAATTTAGAATCATACGACTTCTTAGAAGTATTTCAGGATTGTTTTTTGAAGCAGTTTGTGACAGAACCAAACAAGGGGAAATAGCCTGCTTGACTTAGTTATGTCAAACAATGAATCCCTTGTTAATAATTTAGAAATTTCAGAGAACTGGGTGCTAGCGACCACAAATCAATCACATTTACATTGAATGGAAGTAAAGATAGTAGCGATAATTCAGTAAAAGTCCCCAGATTTCGCTTAGCAGATTACGATGGGCTTAGAGAACACTTATCATCTGTTTACTGGGGTAACGAAGAGAGCTATCAATATACAGTTTTCTGAACACTATACATGCTGCTCAAGGAGCGTTTATCCCATATAAAGAAATTAGATCAAAAAGAAATGACCCAAAATGGGATGAATAATAGGGTCAAATATCTACTAGGGCATAAGAAAGGAATTTATAGGCGTATCAAAAGAGGTGAGGGTCCCTCTTATAACATATATTGACATTAAGAGGGGCATTAAAAAGGGGATAAGAAAAGCTAAAAAAGGGACTATGAAATTAAAGTTGCCAGGGATTCTAAAACAACCCAAAAAGTTTTTTTCCAGGTCTATAGAACAAAAGTTAGAGATAAGATAAAGGGCCCCTTAAAAATAAACTAAAGGGCACCTTACTGACAAAGAGAATGAAATGTGCTTTTATTTTAAATAATTATTTTCTCCTCAATTTTTTACACAGGAAGACACTAACAATATTCCAGTAATTAATTTTTACAGTGGGCTAGAAAAGATAATTATGTAACATTCACAGTCCACTATACTTACTACTACTTTCTATGAGATGGTTGTGGACGCAGATAGACAGACTGAAGCAACATAAGTCGCCGGTCCTGATGAGGTTTTTTCAAGGTTCTTAAGGAATGCAAAATGGAACTCTGTGAACCATTAAACTAATATTTTTTTAATTTATCTCGTCAAACAGGTGTAGTGTCTGATATGTGGAAGATGGCTAATGTAATTCCTATTTTTAAAACGAGGGGACAAAGTACGGTTAAAACCGTCAAAATATCGCCCAATAAGCCCTGACCTCAATTGTAGTCAAATTACTAGAGTCAATTATAAGCTGAGATTATAAGAAGCGCATCTCGATTAAGCAATAGCTTTATTAATGATACTCAGCATTGATTCACAGAGGCCGGTCTTGTCTAACTAATTTATTAACTTTCTTTCAGTAAAACTTTTGAGGCTGTGACCCACAATAAAGAAAATTTGAATATTATTTACTTAGATTTTAGTAAGGCTTTTTGATAGAGGTTCCGCAGCACATAGACGTTTTAAAGAAAGTTGGCAGCTCATGGCATTGGGGGAAAATGCTCTCGTGGATCGAGTCATGGCTCACTGACAGGAAAGCAGAGAGTTTCCATAATTGGGGTTACTTCCGATGGGGACTGTAACAAGTTTGGGCGTTTCCACAGGATCAGTCTTGGGCCCGTTGTTGTTTATAATATATATCAATGATCCTTGATGAGGGAAATTACTAGTGAATGAGCAAATCGGCCGATGACACAAAGTAGGTAGATAATTGATTCAAACGTAGATGTTATGGAACTTCAGGAGATTTAAACAAACTCCATTCTTGGTCAGAAAGTGGCAGATGCAGTTCAATGTAGATAAATTGCAAGGTTCTGAAGCTTGGGAGTGCCCCATATGCCTAGTGACTTATAAGTTAAATGATGTAAGAAAACTTAGCCATACAGATTGCGACAAGGACTGGGGGTTATGGTGAGTCAGCAAACCTTAAACCAAGACAGCAATGCCTAACGTACGTAATAAGGCAAATAGATTACTGGGATTTATATCAAGAAGTGTAAGCAACAGAAGTCCAGAGGTCATACTGCAGCTTTATACATCTTAGTAAGGCGCCTCACCTAGATTATGCACTCAGTTCTGTCTCCGTATTAGCAAAATGGAGCATAAATTCGTTAGAAAAATATTCAGCGTAGGAATGACTAATTAATACATAGCATTAGAAATTCTCCTTATGAAGAAAGATTGAAGACTCGTTAAGTTACATTCACTTGTTAGAAAACGAAAGAATGAGGGGAGACCGGATCGAAGTGTATAAGTGGAAAAAGGTATTAATAAAGGGGATATTAAAAAGGTCTTGAGGATGTCTCTCCAAGAGAGAACCCGCAGTAATGGATTTAAATTAGATAAGTTTAGATTTAGAAAGACATAAGAAAGTATGGTTTGGAAATAGGGTAGTTGATGAGGTGGAACTGTCCCTACCTAGTTGGGTATTGAGCGCTGGACTTTGGGTAGTTTCAAACTAGGTTGGATAAGTACATGAGTTGGTTTGGGAAGGGTTTGAATTTGAGTGGACTTTCACATCAAGCTTTATTTCTTAGGGTGGCATTGAAAATTGGGGTGGGCACATGTTTTGTTAGTTGGGAAGAATGTAAAGGACCTGCCTAGTAAGGGCCAGCAGGCCCTCCTGCAGTGTTTCCTCCTTTCTTTCTATTGTTCTTATGTTCCTTTAATTATAACAGGGAAGTGTTTTTTGGTATACCCAAATGAGATAAATCGTGGACAAAATCACACAAAGGTATTAAAAGAGGATAACATCAAAGCACCTTTCATAGACAAACCCGGAAGCTTTTCTACGAACAGATGGAACATAAAAAAGTCTGGCTGAATGGTAACTGCCCTTGATACTTGGCCATGTAGTCAGAAACCTGGTAAGGCTGGGGGTGATTGTCCTGCGTAGTCAGTAAATGTTGGAAAGACAGTAATGGTGAACTGAAAGGTGCTGTCCTGGAGACAGTAATCGTGAAGCTGAGGTGCTGTCCTGGGAGACAGTAATGGAGAAGGCCTGGAGGTGCTGTCCTGGGAGACAGTAATGTGAAAAGCCTGGAGATTTTGTCCAGGTATCGGGAATTATAAGCATGAAGGAATAACATATCAATGAACCTCATAGGGACAGGAGCCATATTGGGGAAACAAGTGTAAGTCAAAGAATAAGTAAAACCAATATTGCAAACTAGGAAATACCACAGGAAAAGCAAACAAGAGACTCCACTAGCAATAGTGAGGATATTATTAACCAAAAACAACTGGTGGGAGCTGCATTGTTTCTGCTAGGGAGGATATGAATAAGACAGGGAAAAAGCCCAACAGGGAATACAGCAACAGAAAACCCAAGGCAAACGGAAACCAAAGCCTGTGCACATACTTATGTCACTTTGTTATCCTGCAGACATGGGAAATCTGAAAAAACAACGGGGACGTGCCAATCAATGACCACCCTAGAAAATTGCCATGCCCATATGACAACAGAAAAATGATAACTTCCTTTCCGTAAGTTTTTTCACACCCTGAAATGTTTTACCTCTTCAGTACGGAAAGATGTTGCTCTAACTTAAATTGCAAGGCACACCATCTAAAGGGGACCAAAAAGAACAAAACATCCAGGCCATGGGAAAAACTGGGTAGCCACAGCCACTCAAGAGGAGAGGTTTTTTTAGTGCCAGGAAGGAAAAAAAAACTGGCAGGAAATGGCAGAAATCGTACAACCAAATCCAGTCATTCCTGGAGTGAAACCACAGTCAAAATAGATGGCCTCTCCACTCCAAACCAACGATACAGAATACTAATGCCGGAAAAAAATTCACCCCTCCCCCCCGATACCAACAATACCACCAGTCTGATGACATTCTTCTTTGCAAATATACAGGGTCTAAAGCCAGCAACAAACAACAAAATACCTTTCATCCAATGGACTGGGTTGCAGAGGAGGCAAAGGCAGAGTTCGCTATGCTTCATTCAACTGAGACCCATATAAAAGATCACTTGGACAACGAAATATGGATCCCAGGTTGCAACCTATACAGATGAGACAGAGTGAACAGGCAATAGGGGGGGGGGTTGGCCTGTACATTGCAGAGTCACTTGTTTGCACAGAACTGCATGCCTCAAATGATGTAGTGGAAGTTTTAGCAGTATAGGTCGAGAACCAAAACCTAGTCATTGTGGTAGTCTTCAAGCCTCCGGATGCAACATCCCAGAAATTCCAGGAACAGCTGTTAAAAATTGACCACTGTCTGGAAAATCTTCCAGCTCCTGCAACCAACATCTTGCTCCTGGAGGATTTCAACTTAAGGCCCCTAAAATGGAGGAATATAGCAAATAATATTGTTGCAGTAATAACACCAGGAGGCAGCTCTGATGAAAACTCACACTCACACGAGCTTTTAAATCTCTGCACAAAATTCAATTTAAACCAGCAAATAATAGAGCCTACTAGACTGGAGAATGCACTAGACCTCATCTTCACTAACAATGATGATCTGGTAAGAAATGTCACCATATCAAAAACAATATACTCAGATCACAACATAATTGAGGTTCAGACATGTATGCGTGGAGCCCCAGACCGACATAATGAGACTAGTCACGAGGGAGCATTCACCAAATTCAACTTCAATAACAAAAACATAAAGTGGGACCAAGTAAACCAAGTCCTAACCGATATAAGCTGGGAAGATATACTAAGCAACACAGACCCCAACTTATGCCTAGAACAGATTAACTTGGTGGCACTCGATGTATGCACAAGGCTTATTCCTCTAAGGAAAAGCAGGAGTAGATGTAAAATAGAAAAAGACAGGCGCTCCCTTTACAGGTGACGGAAAAGAATAACAGAGCGGCTAAAAGAGGTCAATATATCTGAAATGCGTAGGGAGACGCTGGTCAGAGAAATAGCAAGCATCGAACTTAAGCTAAAGGAATCTTATTGGAGTCAGGAATCGCGGGGAGAACTAAAAGCCATAAATGAAATCGAAAGAAACCCAAAGTATTTCTTCTCCTATGCCAAATGAAAGTCGAGAACAACGTCCAGTATTGGGCCCCTACTTAAACAAGATGGGTCATACACAGATGACAGCAAGGAAATGAGTGAGCTACTCAAGTCCCAATATGACTCAGTTTTTAGCAAGCCGCTAACCAGACTGACAGTCGAAGATCAAAATGAATTTTTTATGTGAGAGCCACAAAATTTGGTTAACACAAGCCTATCCGATGTTATCCTGACGCCAAATGACTTCGAACAGGCGATAAATGACATGCCCATGCACTCTGCCCCAGGGCCAGACTCATGGAACTCCGTGTTCATCAAGAACTGCAAGAAGCCCCTATCACGAGCCTTTTCCATTCTATGGAGAGGGAGCATGGACACGGGGGTCGTCCCACAGTTACTAAAAACAACAGACATAGCCCCACTCCACAAAGGGGGCAGTAAAACAACAGCAAAGAACTACAGACCGATAGCACTAACATCCCATATCATAAAAATCTTTGAAAGGGTCCTAAGAAGCAAGATCACCACCGATCTAGAAACCCATCAGTTACACAACCCAGGGCAACATGGGTTTAGAACAGGTAGCTCCTGTCTCAACTATTGGATCACTACGACAAGGTCCTAAATGCACTAGAAGACAAAAAGAATTCAGATGTAATATATACAGATTTTGCTAAAGCCTTCGACAAGTGTGACCATGGCGTAATAGCGCACAAAATGCGTGCTAAAGGAATAACAGGAAAAGTCGGTCGATGGATCTATAATATCCTCACTAAGAGAACACAGAGAGTAGTCGTCAACAGAGTAAAGTCCGTGGCAGCTACGGTGAAAAGCTCTGTTCCAGAAGGCACAGTACTCGCTCCCATCTTGTTCCTCATCCTCATATCCGACATAGACAAGGATGTCAGCCACAGCACCGTGTCTTCCTTTGCAGATGACACCCGAATCTGCATGACAGTGTCTTCCATTGCAGACACTGCAAGGCTCCAGGCAGACATCAACCAAATCTTTCAGTGGGCTGCAGAAAACAATGTGAAGTTCAACGATGAGAAATTTCAATTACTCAGATATGGTAAACACGAGGAAATTAAATCTTCATCAGAGTACAAAACAAATTCTGGCCACAAAATAGAGCGAAACACCAACGTCAAAGACCTGGGAGTGATAATGTGGAGGATCTCACCTTCAAGGACCATAACATTGTATCAATCGCATCTGCTAGAAAAATGACAGGATGGATAATGATAACCTTCAAAACTAGGGAGGCCAAGTCCATGATGACACGCTTCAGGTCACTTGTTCTATCTAGGCTGGAATATTGCTGCACACTAACAGCACCTTTCAAGGCAGGTGAAATTGCTGACCTAGAAAATGTACAGAGAACCTTCATGGCGTGCATAACTGAGATAAAACACCTCAATTACTGGGAGCGCTTGAGGTTCCTAAAACTGTATTCCCTGGAATGCAGGCGGCAGAGATACATGATTATATACACCTGGAAAATCCTAGAAGTACTAGTACCGAACTTGCACAAGAAAATCTCTCACTACGAAAGCAAAAGACTTGGCAGACGATGCAACATTCCCCCAATGAAAAGCAGGGGTGTCACTAGCACGTTAAGAGACCATACTATAAGTGTCAGGGGCCCGAGACTGTTCAACTGCCTCCCAGTATACATAACGGGGATTACCAACAGACCCCTGGCAGTCTTCAAGCTGGCACTGGACAAGCACCTAAAGTCGGTTCCTGACCAGCCGGGCTGTGGCTCGTATGTTGGTTTGAGTGCAGCCAGCAGCAACAGCCTGGTTGATCAGGCTCTGATCCACCAGGAGGCCTGGTCACAGACCGGGCCGCGGGGGCGTTGACCCCCGGAACTCTCTCCAGGTAAACTCCAGGTTGAACTCCTCACATACCTCTCGGTCATTTCTTGCGAATTCCCCATCACCTTTCCTCAGTCTGATTACCTGGTCCTTGACTGTTGTTTTCCTCCTGATGTGGTTGCGCAACAGCTTCGGGTCAGTCTTGACTTTCGATGCTATGTCATTTTCATACTATCGCTGAGCCTCCCTTCTTATCTGTGCATATTCGTTTCTGGCTCTTTTGGGTAATCTCTTTTTTTTCCTGAGTTCTCTGTCTTCCTGTAACCTTTTCCATTCTCTGTACACCTAGTTTTTTTTCCTCCTACACC
>NW_026477222.1:0-11175 GCF_026875155.1 Cherax quadricarinatus
ACCCCATAAAAGAAGAACTTTTGTCACCACCAAAAGTAAATACTTTCTGGAATGAAAATAGAATATCAGTTGGGAAAAAAAAAACTTGATTTGGTACAAAAATGATATTTTGTGACTGCTGCGACCTTGACTTGTTAAACCAACTTTGGTAAGATGGGGAAGGTAAAGGATGGGTACGGATGACAAAAATAAAAAAAATGGGTGGGGGATAGTGGAGGTGGGGTAATAAAGGTATGTGACCAAACCACTTTGGTGCACTTTAAAAACATGTGTGAGTGTGTTATTGTCACTAATGAAATAAATTTCAATGAATGTAGGTATAACACTTAACCCATCAGTTTCACATGTTATAACAAATGTATAACTGCATTAACGTTTTCTGGGGGGGGGGATTGCGGGTCGTTGGCTGGAAATGACGATAGTAAGACCTTTGATGTAGGTGGATTGTTACTCGGAGATACTGGCCGACTCAGCTGCTTCAGAGGTGGTGTCCTGCCATAGTAGGTCTGCAGATGTTTCATGGTTAGATGTAATAGTTAATAAGTTAAAAGCAAAGTCTCCATTAATTGTGGAGGTTTTATCCTTATTAAACATAAAAGTGTTCCGGTGTTACACATACATCTATATATTCTGGGAGGTCACTCAGGATCATTGGTCTCCGGAAATTATAATTGTGGATGAATCGTCGCACTCTTTGTTGGAGGGTCATTCTTTGTTGGAGGGTCATTCTTTGTTGGAGGGTCATTCTTTGTTGGAGGGTCATTCTTTGTTGGAGGGTCATTCTTTGGGTTTTGTGGGGAGTGTTGATGATGTAGTCGGTGGTGTTTGTTGGTTGTGGAAGGTTTTCTCTGAGGGGTTTCTCTGCATGTCGTATAGTTGGTTGTTTCTTGTATAGTTTATCAAGCCTTACATTTATTGCATCTATCTCCTGTTGGATGTGTAGATCTTCCATCCTGATTGTGTCTCTCCTCCTGGTGCCTGTGATAAAGGGGACTTTTTTTTAGCTGTAGCATGTTGATTTTAGTTGTTAATGACAGGTACACAAGGATATTCTTGTGCAGGTGTTTCTTGAGGTGGGAAGGAGCTTGATTAAACCTGTATAGTTTGCTGAGGCGGGCTTTGGCTAAGGTGATTTTTTAGAAATGTTAGATGCGAAGTGGGGTAATCTCTCTATCTCGTATCCTAGGAGCTTTCTGGGGTTTCTGAAGGCAATAGGTGTACCTCTGATGGAGATACCCCCCCTCTTTGTCTTATTGTTATTGCAAAACATCCGATGGTGCTGATGAGGACTTTATCTGTGTTGGCCGTGATTCTCCATTTCTTCTTCCAATTTGCTGTTCTTCGTAGTTCCGTATTCTTTTTATTACCTTCGCATGCTTATGTTTCCCCGTTACGGGGGTGGATGACACTACGTGGATAATACCAGGAAATTAGGTGATAATAGTATCATTGAACCCGGGTTGAGGGAGATAGGGATGATTCTTCTTTCTGATAAGAAGTTGTATATGAATCTGAAAGAAGTCCAGTTGTGGTCAGGAAGGTCGACATGTTTATATATATTTGAGTCCGTCGTGCCACAGGCTGTCAAAAGCTTTGTGTACATTCCTGGTTACAATAAGAACAAGGTTGTCCTCAGGCTGTCCGCAGCATCGAAGATGATATTGATAGCTTGTTGTGGTCCTCTGTGGGTCGTGAGTCCAAACTGTTTTTCAGTGAAGAGCTGATAGTACTCCATGTAATAGTTTAATATGTTGGAAATTATTTTCTCAAGGGCTTTACCAGTTACTTCAAGTAATGAGATAGGTCTATAGTTCTCCGGTTTATGTTTGTCTTTGCTGGGTTTTGCAATGAATGTCATCCTTGCTGTCTTAAGTGTCACAGGAAAGTGTCTCGAGGCCAAGACAGCATTGAAGATATTTTCCAGGGGCATTTTGCAATTTCTGGGTAAGACCTTTACTTGTTTCACTGTCATACCTGAGAGACCATGGGCTTTATTACTCATTCTGCCTATGACTTGACTCATCTCCCTGAGTGTGATTGGTCTTGTTAGGGGGTGTTCATCTTCAATGGTAGATGTATCACTTAGTGGTAATGGTTGGAGGTCAGCTCGGTTGTCTCTCCATTGCTGACCCAAATAGTAATAGTTATTATTAAATGTAATTTTCTCCCACACATCACCCATCAGACTGGCTTGATCTTGTGGGTCATCAAGTTTGATATGAACTTCCTCAACATCGTCATCTTGAAGGATTGTAATTAGATAATGGGCAGGCCTTGTGCTTTGCCCCCAGAAAGTTGGCGGATCTTGCTCCAGAACTTTTCAAGGTGGGCTTTTGTATTGATTAGCTTGAACAAGATATTTCAATAATTCCCTTTTGTTGTGTGATTAGGGTAATTAATTCTCTTCTCAACCTCTGGCAGATAGCCCCGGTGGTCTTTCTCGTTTGTTGATGCCTTATAGCACTCTGCTTGATCATTTTTCCATGCAGACACTAATTTCCGTGGTTGGTTTATATGCTGATAGAGCTTTGAGTATTTTAATTGGCAACTAGCCTGAGTGGCCATCTATGATTATTTCATGAAGGAGCTAATTGCCACTCGTCATTGCAGTTGAAGGCTGTTCTCAACGACACAGTAGGTAGTCCCTGAAGGGGGTCAAATAATCCCAAGTTTTAAGGTTGGGTTTCACGGAGGGGTGGGTATTCTAAATGACGAGTCCTGAAGTGTTGTTATAACAGGGATGTGTCTGATTCTAACTTTTCCACCAGGAAGATTCTGCCAATGGGTATAGGTCACAGACCCTGTTGGTCAAACTATATCAGGTGTCCCCGGTGAGAGCCTACATATGCATAAAGAATGGGTCTTGGAATGATTGGATTTCTCGCTGCAATTATATTTAATAATTTTTTTTTTTTTGGTTACCTAGCGGATTGTAGGCGCCACAGCTGAAGAGTGCCGAGTGACTTGCATTAAAATCTCCTGCCAGGACTGAACATCTCTACTTAGTAACTGGTGTAGGGGAAATGGATACCTATTATAGCTGCCTTGCGGAAATATCCAGTTCCAGCTATCAAATATCATATGAGGGCAGTCGAGTCTATTGCTATATAACGTTTCCTTCGTCAATGTGGATGTTACGAAATGCATATCGTAGTTTCACTAGGACGACCACTCCACTAAAGGTCACTCTCGATTTCTCGACAGTAGAGTAACCACGTATCTTCCTATGCTGGTCTGCTCTGGCAGCTGTCTCATTCAGAAGGATGATGTCAGGGATGTGATTGTGTATTTCGACTTCAAGGAGATAGCGGTTGTTAAAGAAATGTTGAATATTAATTTGTAAAATTGCAATCCCCATTATTTCGTAAAAATTTTTGGGTTTTTTGCTTCGTACAGAGAGTTGTTTCTGAGATTATAGCTGCAAGGTGTGTGTAAACTCTCCCTACTCAACTCATCAAGGTTTGCTGTGTACCTCACCGCTGCTGGTGATATTAATTGATGGAAAAGTGTAAGTCCACTTGGGGTATCATTGGAAACTACTAGTAATTTTGGGTCAGCTTTACAGCCGTAGATTGTGCATCAGTGATGTAGCAAGTTCAGAGGCAGATGTACTCACAGGTTTGAGTGTGTTTAAACTGGGGTCTTCCATTACGGCCCGTCCCTTGAGTGGTGTGATGAGTTTTGATTATGTGTTGGTTAGGAGAACTGCACAAACATTCCTGTCTTGAGGGGATTGGTTCTTTATTGAGTTCCCACATTATATGGCACTCGTTTAAACATCTCCCAAATTATCCTCTCTCCCTCTACACTTCTCTCTCTCCAGGTGTATACACACTTATTATCACCCCCTTTTTTCGCAATCCAACTTTTATTTTAATCCACATAATCCTTGATTTTATACATTTATGATATTCCTTCTTCTCCTTCCACAACTCATCCAACAATATTGCTATCCCCTATCTTTAGCTCTAACTCTCTCAGAAACTCCTGAACTTTAATCCCATTTATTAATTCTCCCCACTAAAACTCCACAACCCTTTCAACTTGTTTCGCTTGAAGCTAGACATTCAACTTCTGCTCATTCATAACATTAGCAATTCAATCTCTCTCTATCCATCCGCCACTACAATCCACGCACATATAAGATCCAAGTTTTATAAATATATATATGCTTCCTTACAGTTTTACTGCCATACATATATACTTCCATACAGACATACTGCCATACATATATACTTCCATACAGACATACTGCCACACACACACACACACACACACACACACACACACCACAGAACACACACACACACACACGACACACCACACGACCAGGTAATCAGGCCTAAGGAAGGAAGAGGAGAGACAACAATAAATGACCGTGAAGTATGTGAGGAACCAACAAGAGATTCAAAGAAAAAAATGTTCACAGAGGAGACAGAAGGGGCTGCAAAAAGACTGAGAGGTGGGCACACCACCATGTGGCTGGACACAGTGCACACAACCGAGGAAGAAGTGAAGAGGCTTCTGAGTGAGGCTAGATACTCAAAAGGCAATGGGAACCAGATAACACTCCCCATGGGTATTGAGAGAGGGAGCAGAAGGCGCTATGTGTAACCCCTAACAACAATAATTCAATACATCTATCGAAACATGAGATTGGCCTGAGGCATGGAAGACAGCATAATGTAGTCCCAATCTTTAAAAAGGAGACAGACATGAAGCATTAAACTACAACTCAGTGCCACTGACATGTAATATGCAAAATCATTGAGAAGATTATCAGAGAATAGTGGTGGGGACACCTAGAAAGGAACGATCTCATCAACAGCAGCCACAGTGTTTCAGGGACGGGAAATCCTGTGTCAACCAACCTACTGGAGTTCTATGACATGGTGACAGCAGTAAGACAAGAGAGAGAGGGGTGGGGATTGCATATTCCTTGGACTGCAAGAAGGCGTTTTTTGACACATTCCACACAAAGATTGGTGTGCAAAACTGGAGGGACCAAGCAGGGATAACAGGGAAGGCGCTACAATGGATCAGGAATACTTGTCAGGAAGTCAGCAGCGAGTCAATGTAACGTGGCGAGGTGTCAGAGTGGGCACCTGTGACCAGCGGGGTCCCCACATGGGGTCATCTAGGACGCACAGTGCTGTTTCTGGTATTTGGAACGACATGACGGAAAGAATACTTCTGAGGTGTTCCCCTGTTTACAGATGACGTGACGTTGATGAAAGAATTTCACTCGATCGAAGACCAGGCAGAACAACAAAGGGATCTGGACAGGCTGCAGACCTGGTCCAGCAATTGGCTCCTGGAGTTCTATCCCACAAGTGCAAAATCCATAAGATGGGGAAGGGCAAAGAAGACCGCAGACGAGTACAGTCTGAGAGGCCAGAGACTACAAACCTCACTCAAGTGAAAAAGATCTTGGGGTGAGTATAACGCCAGCAACATCTCCTGAATCGCACATCAACCCAAATTAACTGCTGCAGCAGCATAGGGCGCCTAGAAAACCTCAGAACAGCATTCCGACAATCTTAATAAGGAATCATTCAGGACCCTGTACACCGTGTACGTTAGGCCCATATTGAGTATGCGGCACCAGTTTGGAACCTACAACCTAGCCAAGCACGTAAAGAAACTAGAGAAAGTGCAAAAAGGTTTGCAACAAGAACTAGTCACCAGACTAAGAGGTTATGGACCAACGAGGAGAGGTTTAAGGGAAATCAACCTGACGAACAACTGGAGGACAGGAGAATAGGGGGGACATGATAACTGACGTACAAAATACTGAGAGGAATTTGAACAAGGTGGACAAAGGACAAGGAATTTACCGAGATTGGACACAGTAACAAGGGGACAACAGTTGATATTTGAAGACGCAGATGAATCACAGGATGTTAGGAAGTATTTCTTCCAGCCCACAGAGAAAGTCAGTAAGTGGAATAGTTTTTGGGAACGATGTAGTGGAAGCAGGTATCCATACATAGCTTTAACAGAGGATGGTAAAGCTCACGCTCAGAGAGTGACCTAAGCTATCAGTGAAGAGGCGTGGCCAGGAGCTCGGACTCGCCTCCCCGCAACCTCAACATAGGTGAGTACAACTAAAGTGAGTACTCACACACACACACCACACACACACACACACACACAAACACACACAAACAACACACACACACACAAACACACAACACACACACACACATATATAATATATATATAAATATATAGTATATATATATATTTATAGTAAATATATATAAATATATTTATTATATATAATATATAATATATATATATATATATATATATATATTATATATTTATGATATATATATATAATATATTTGCAATAGATCACAAATAAACAGGTGGATTTCAGAATATGCAAAACAACCTCTTGAAAGAAGATAGAGAATTCCAAGCGCTTTCATGACTACTCACATTATCAGGAACAATTAAAGTAAAGCATCAAAGGAAGTATGTAAAGGGGTAACCCACACCTCACTATCAGATCCCACAACAAAGAAAACACATACGCGAAAACAGTGCAGCCGCCCGTCGAACTAGACAGGTGGGTGTGTGAAGGACCTGTCTAGTTCGGCCGGCGGGCCAGCTGTAAATAATATATATACATATAACGTGGTTTAAGATAGAGTGAAATGGACTAAACGAATGGTACTTGGGACCTGAACTATCTGTTGGAGTGTGAGCAGGTTAATATTTAGTGAAGGTTTCAGGAAACCGGTTATTTTCATATAGTCGGGACTTGAGTCCTGGAAATGGGGAAGTACAATGCCTGCACTTTAAAGGGAGGGTTTGGGGTATTGGCAGTTTGGAGGGATATGTTGTGTATCTTTTATATATTATGCTTCTAGACTGTTGTATTCGAGCACCCTTCTGCAAAAACAGTGAAATGTGGCGAGTGTGGTGAAAGTGTTGAATGATGATGAAAGTAATTTTCTTTTTGGGGATTTGTCTTTCTTTTGGGTCACGCCCTGCCTCGGTGGGAGACGGCCGAGTTGATGAAAAAAAAAAAAAAAAATATATATATAATATATATATATATATATATATATATATATATATATAGAATATATATACTTCCATACAGACATACTGCCATATGTATACATACTTCCTTACACACATACTGCTATACATATGTACTTCCATACGTAGAGATAAATGTAAAAAACTATATCAAGTATAGATGTGACAGATTTAAAAGGTCACAGTGAGGAACAGGACTCCATGTCAGAGATACTTTCTGTTGCACATAACTGCTGATAAATTAGACACATGTGCAACTCTTGGGTATCTTTATTGAGGAAACGTTTCGCCACACAGTGGCTTCATCAGTCCATACGTAGGAGAAACTTGAAGAACAGGAGGAGAATGAGGTAATCAGTCCCTCAACCTTGAGTCGATGTGTTCAGTCCATCAGTCTTGAATAGAATACGGCATATGAGCTGAGAAGCAGCTTATGAACCGTATGGCAGGAGAGGTGCAGCAGTCATAGGTGGTGTCACATTTGTTCAATGTGGAAGTAGGTCGTGCCCAAGAATTAGGCAAGCGAAGAATTCCTAAGTATTAAGATTCCTGTTCTTCACGAAACGTTTCCTCAATAAAGATACCCAAGAGTTGCACATGTGTCTAATTTATCAACATGTCGGTTCTCTGAACCATTCATCTACACACATAACTGCTGAATTCTTTGAATGATAGAGAAGAAATTCTAGGTATTAAGGTTGAAAATAGGAATCTGGTAAATATCCTAGCATAAAAACCACCGCCAGCTACGGCTGAGGATTTCACAGATCAGGTAAGGAAGATAGATAGCTGTCTTAAAAGGCTGGAAAATCTCTCACTAAATCTCATCCTCCTTGGAGATTTCACTTTTCCAAATGTAAAATAGAAGATAGCTCACTATGTTATAGCAGAAATAGTTCCTGGAGCTTCATGGTTCAACATGCACTCCAGTAAACTTATAAGACGATGTGAAAAGTTCGCATTGAACTAAAAGATAACTGATCCCACAAGAACTGAAAATAGCTGGTTTAATATTCACAGATAACGAAGAATTAATGAGACACATAATAATCACAAAAAATATACACTGACCACAACATCATGGACGTACAAACGAGTATAAACCCGGTTGGGGAATTCCAGCAATAAATGTTCAAGAAGGATTTCAGAAGTTAACGTCAACAACCAAAAGAATTGACTCGGTGACACAATTAACTGGGAAACTGTCATGTACACATTAAATCCTACCAGTGCCTAGAAAAGCTGAACACAGAAGCATACAAAGTCTGAATTAATATGTAATCCTTGAAGAAACCTAGATCAATATTGAAATAGAGAAGTAGAAGATGGTACAAAAGAAGGAAAAAATGTTACCAAAATTATTAAAAAATATGAATATATCAAACCAAAGAAATCGCTTCAATTGAAGGAGATTCATATAGTGACGATACCGATATGTTTAATTAGCGTGAAATTCTACAAGAAACAGTATAGTTTGGGTTATCAGCGACCCTCTAACGACAAAAGGTTGAAGAATATTGGGAATCTTTTTTCACTTCATCGGAAGCCACGCAAAACCAACTGACAGTATTAATTTGATCGGATTAATTGAATTCCCTTATATAAAGAACCCTCAAGGAAGGTTCCTTGATGTTGATGAGGACTCTTGATTAGGGAATTGGTCTGTGCTCCAGTTCCCCGAATTAAGCCCGAAATGCCTTCCACAATCCTCTCCAGCGCTGCATAATCCTCCGGGTTTAGCGCATTCCTCCCCGCCCCTTGATTATAATATAATAACAATTTATTGAAAAGAAAATGTTCAAAGTACGTTAGCACGAGCCATAAGTATACTTGGAAAGAAGGAACGGTAGAATCTAGATGAAATACCGGAGGCCTTAACGAGTGCAGACACAGTCCTTCCACCGCATAAGGAAGTTAGTAGATCACTAACTAAAAATTTACAGACCTGTATCCATAACTTCCCATACGATTAAAATCTTCAAAGAGTGATAACGTCAGATTACAAATTCATGGAGCAGCAAACGATACCCCGAACCATCACGATTTTAGAAGTGGAAACGATCGTGACTGTCACAGCTATTGAACCACTATACAAAAATTAACCCGAAACGTTTGGAAGACACCCCAAAACACAGATGTGATATTCACAGATTCTTGCAAAGGCGTTTGACAAATGCCAATCATAGTGTGATTGGCGCACAAAATAAGGGCCATAGGCCATGTACGGGAAAAGGATGGCACAAATGAATTTTCATTTTCTAACGAACACAAATACTACTGGAGTAACGAGCAAAATCAGCATCAACAAGGTAAAAAGCACGGTTCCCCGAGGCACTCTGTTTGCACCTCTGCTGTTTCTTAGCCCCTTCATAACAGACATTGATAAAAACATCCGTTGCATGTTTTAATTCATCATTTACAGATACACTAAAATAAGTGAGAAAAGACACTTCGGTTGGTCATTTAAAAATTGTACGAAGATATTAGCAGTAATTTTCCAGTGGCAATGGATAACAATATGAAGTTCAAATGTGATAAGATCCAGCTCATTGGTATAGAAAGAATAAAGAATTCAAAAGGGACAACTGTATGCAAAACTAAAAGAGAACTGTCAAATAAAAAACATAAATGTCAAACCATTAAACCAGTGGAAAAGCAGGGTGCAGTGGGCACAATACAGGAAACACTGTATCATGGTACGTTTCTTCTCCAGACTAACAGTTTTACCCAGAAGAAATGAAAAGTGTAAAGTCTTCAATTAGAAACGTGGAATAATGATTCTTCACAAGGTGCACAAAATCAACAAGACTGTGAAGGATTTGTGGGTCAGCGGGCCAGCAGTAGCAGCAGCCTGCTTGACCAGGCAAGTACTAGACGAGCCTGGACCAAGGTCGGAGTCTGGGAGCAAAAAACACTCGTAACACATCAAAGGTGTATTAAGGCTTGATCCTCCGTCTGCGGAGCGCGAGGCAGACTCGCTTCTATATTTGTCTTAATAAAAATTAATGATTAAAAAAAAAATGTTGATAACAGAACTACCACCTGACAAGGAGGTATAGATGGGTTTTATAACCATTAATAACCAGGAAGATAAGTAGCCAGATAGTGAGGTTAATAACCAGGAAGATAAGTAGCCAGATAGTGAGGTTAATAACCAGGAAGATAAGTAGCCAGATAGTGAGGTTAATAACCAGGAAGATAAGTAGCCAGATAGTGAGGTTAATAACCAGGAAGATAAGTAGCCAGATAGTGAGGTTAATAACCAGGAAGATAAGTAGCCAGATAGTGATGTAATAAACCAGAAGATAAGTAGCCATATAGTGAGGTTAATAACCAGAAGATAAAGTAGCCAAATAGTGAAGGTTAATAACCGGAAGAATAAGTTTAGCCAGATAGTGAGGTTAATAACCAGGAAGATAAGTAGCCAGATAGTGAGGTTAATAACCAGGAAGATAAGTAGCCAGATAGTGAGGTTGACTCCTAGTCAGTTCTAGATCAACATGTCGAGCTCATTGTTGAATCGCTCTTTCCTTTTTTTTTCTAACAAAAAAAAAAAATTTTTTTTTATAGATGCGTGTTTTAATAAAGAATATAATTTTTTCTTAATTTTATTATTTATATCGTTTGCAAGAAATATTTAAAAAGATGCAAAAAGGGAGTAATTATTTAAAAATCAATTAAAACCATGATTGGAACTACAAGTATCGTTGGCAGTGTCCAGCCGGCCACTGACAGCAAAGTTAACCTTGATAATAATGGTTAATAAAGTTGTGTGTGTGTATGTTTATGTAGTAGCAGTAGTAAGTAGTAGCAGTATAGTAGTATAGTAGTAGTAGTAGCAGTAGTTTGCAGTCCATTTTGGCCTCTTAGCCTGTACTCTGTCTGCGGTCTTCTTTGAACCTTCCCCAAACTTCATGATTCCATGATTTTTCACTTCAAATGCAAAGTTGGTTAGACCCAGGCCTCATCCTTTCCAGATCTCTTTAGGATTTATAACTGATTCTCACTCACTTTGAATTCTCAGCATTTAAGTTCACATCGTTTCCAACAGTGACACCTCTGAATGTATCCTCGTCATGTCCATTCACATACACCAGAAACAGCACCGGCCTAGGCTTA
>NW_026477228.1:0-29214 GCF_026875155.1 Cherax quadricarinatus
AGACAGATTGTTAGGAAAGGGACACATATGCAACATTGGGTATCTTTTTTCGAAACGTTTCGCCTACGCAGTTTGGCTTCTTCGTCGAGTACAGAAAAGTGATAGAAGCAAAGTACTTGAAGACGATGTAATCAGTCCATCACCCTTAAAGTTTTGAGGTGGTCAGTCCCTCAGTCTGGAGAAGAGCATTGTTTCAGACAACGGAACAATGCTCTTCTCCAGACTGAGGGACTGACCACCTCAAAACTTTAAGGGTGATGGACTGATTACATCGTCTTCAAGTATCTTCTGCTTCTATCAACTTTTCTGTACTCGACTGAAGAAGCCTACTGTGTAGGCGAAACGTTTCGAAATAAAGATACCTAACTGTTGCATATGTGTCTTACCTAACACTGCCAGAGGTGGCGATAGTTGGTGGGGACTGGAATAGTGTAATCAGGGTGGCTGATGTGGACCCAAGAGGGGCTGGATATGTGTCTGTGGCTCTTAGGGATTTATTAAGGGATGTTAGGTTACGTGATGCCTTATGGGGGGGCGGTGTGGGAGACTGAATATACGTTTGTTAAGAGTGGATATGCTGCGAAACTAGATAGAGTGTACCTTTCTCAGGGAGTGGATGTGAAATCTTTCAGTACTGTTGAGGCTACAATGTCAGATCATAGGGCAGTGGTGGTGGAGGTTGGGTGGGGGACGCTCGCGGACATATATAGAAGTTATTGGAAATTAAATATAAGTGTGTTAGGTGATGAGGAGGGGTTGGAGGGGTTTTCAGTCCTATTACCTGGTCCTTGACTGTTGTTTTCCTCCTGATGTGGCTGTACAACAGCTTCGGGTCAGTCTTTACTTTTGATGCTATGTCATTTTCATATTGTCTCTGAGCCTCCCTTCTTATCTGTGTATATTCGTTTCTGGCTCTTCGGCTAATTTCTTTATTTTCCTGAGTTCTC
Organism: Cherax quadricarinatus; assembly: GCF_026875155.1. Lineage (NCBI taxonomy): Eukaryota > Metazoa > Arthropoda > Malacostraca > Decapoda > Parastacidae > Cherax > Cherax quadricarinatus. The sequence goes on from NW_026477228.1 coordinate 948, forward strand.
TGTCTTTTGTACCTTTTCCATTCTCTAGTACACCTAGTTTTAGCCTCCCTACACCTTTGGGTGAACCAAGGACTCGTTCTGTTCTTCCTATTATTTCTGTTTCCCTTGGGAACAAACCTCTCCTCTGCCTCCTTGCATTTTGTTGCCACATATTCCATCATTTCTTGTACTGTGTGTCTGTGTGTGTGTGCCTGTGTGTGTGTGTGCCTGTGTGTGTGTGCCTGTGTGTGTGTGTGTGTGTGTGTGTGTATGTGTGTGTGTGTGTTTGTGTGTGTGGTGTGTGTGTGTGTGTGTGTTCATGTGTGTGTGTGTGTGTTTGTGTGTGTGTGTGTGTTTGTGTGTGTGTGTGTTTCTGTGTGTGTGTATGTGCGTGTTTGTGTGTGCGTGTGTGTATGTGTGAGCGCGCGTGTACTTACCTAGTTGTACTCACCTAGTTGAGGTTGCGGGGGTCGAGTCCGAGCTCCTGGCCCCGCCTCTTCACTGATCACTACTAGGTCACTCTCCCTGAGCCGTGAGCTTTATCATACCTCTGTTGTTTTCCTCCTGATGTGGCTATAAAACAGTTTCGGGTCAGATTTGGCTTTCGCTAGTAGTATATGTTGGTCGATCTAGAAACACTGCCGGATAATGACCATGGAAAATGAGATAATGATGGGGTTTGCATGACAGGGTAATTATTTAATATGATTAATCATGGCCCAAGGGGATAGAGAGACTTATTCCTATGCATTAATAAGTAGGTAGATGAAGTAGAACAAAGGATTCGGGTGTGCAGGTGGGCAGATTCTGGGATAATGAGTGTGGAAAAGAATGTGATAATGGGTGGTCTGCATAAGCACAGGTGCTGTCAGGGGGTACAAGTTTAATATGTTTAATCAACCCCCAGGGGATAGAGAGATTTATTTCTGTGTAATTACTAATTATAGGAAGGTAGGTAATGCACTTTGAAAACCCCAAACTCAATCCCCTTTTGGGACCTTTTTTTCCATACCCTAGTTTTTTTCCCCCCCCTTTTTGGGGGTTAAAACTTTTTGGGGGTTTTTTTTCCTATTATTTTTTTTCCCCGGGAACAAAACCCTCCTTGCCCTTAAAAATTTGGGAATAATTTTTCGGTTTGTGCAGGGGGTAATTTTTTTGTTTTCCCGGGCCAAGGGGTGGGATTTTATGTGTATGTGTGTTGTGAAAAAAAAGGTTGGGTTGTTGGGTGGGCAGTTTGGGTTTGGTGTGGGGGGGTGATTTTGGGGGGTTTTTGGGTTTTTAAACGGTTTTTTGGGTCGGGGTTTTTACCGGGTTTGTTTTATTTTAAACCCCAAACCCAGGGGTTGGGGTTTTTTACCCCGGGTTTTTACTTTTATAAAGGTATTTAAAGCATTTAAAAACCCCCAAATAACCACTTTTTTTTTGGGGAGGGCATAAAAAGGGGTCAGGGGTTTGCGGGGGGGGAAGTTTCCCGGGAAAAAATGGGAAAAAAAAAATGAGATAATGGGGGTTTTGGCCAGGACCAGGGGTAAAAATTTAAAAATATGTTTAAAAAATCCCCCAAAGGGGGGATAGAGAAACTTATTTTTGATTAAATTTAAAAGAGGAAAAGGGAAAAGAAATTTTTGGGGATAAAAATTTCCAATATTTAAGATGGGAAAAAGAATTTTAAAGGGGGTTAAAAGGGTGCTGGGGGGTAAAAAAGGTTTAAACCCCCCGGGGGGAAGTTTTTTTTCCCCGGGGTTCAATTAATGGAAGGACGGTTGTACTTCAACCCCCCCAAACCAAACCACTTGGGGGGTTTAAGAGGGGAAAAAAGGATGGGTGTCCCCCAGGGGGGTCCCCGGAAAAAAGAAAAAAAAAATGGAAAAAGGGGGTTTGGGCCCTTCATAACCAGGTGCTGTCAGGGGTAAAAGTTTAATATGTTTAAAAAACCCCCAAGGGGGATAGAGAAAAATTTTTTTTCTGTGTTTTTTACAAAATTAAAAAGGAAGGTGGGGAAAATGATAAACTTTTGACCCCCAAAAAATCATTGATGGGGGGGAGGGCAGTAAAAAAAGGAATTCGGGGTGAGGGGGGGAAAAGAATTCCCGGGGGATAAAAGTTTTTTGGGGAATGAAAAGGGGTTGGGTCTTCAAAAAAACCTTGGGGGGGGTTTAAAAAGTTTAATAGGGGAAAACCCCCCCGGGGATGGGGGGGTTTTTCTGGTGTTTTACAAAAAAAAAGGAAAAGGGTTTTGGCCCTTTTGCCCAAACCCAAAACATCTGTAGGGGAGAAAATTTTAAAAGGGAATTAAAACCCCCGGGGAAAAGGTTTAATTCGGGGCCCCCCCCCCTTTTGGGGTGGTAATGACCAACTTTCTACCCCCCAAACCAACACTGGGGGAAAAAGGGGGAACGTTTAAAAAAAGGGATGGGGTGGCGGTGGGAAAAGGTTTCCCCCGGGAAAAAAGAATGGAAAAAAAAATGAGAAAATTTGGGGGTCTTTCCCTTAGGGCTGAGGGTAAAGTTTTTAATATTTTTAAAACATTCCCCCAAGGGGGGAAAAAAAGAGGGGGCTTATTTTCTGTGGAAACAAATAAAAAGTAAGATCACTTTGACCCCCCAAAAATTAATCACTCTGTTTAGATGGGAGAGAAAAAAGGCGGTACAAAAGGAATTCCCCAGGGAGGCCCCCCCCTTTTGGGGGGGGGCCCCACTGGGATTGTTGTAAAAACCCCCTTCTTTAAAAAAGGGTTTTGGGTTGGGATTTCCCCCCGGGCCGTTCCGGTAATCCTGGTAAAAAAAAAGGGGGTTAAATCCCTTTAATTTTAAAGGGGAGGAAAAAAATTTTTCACCCCCCCAAAAAATATTTTTTAAAGTTAAAAAAATTTAATTGTTTTTATTCCCCCCCCTTTCCCTAAGAAAGAGGCAAAAAAAGGGACGGGGAAATTTGGCAATGGGGGGTTTCCTGGGAGGGGTTGGACCTGGGAAAAACTCTTACGGTTTTTTCCCCTTCCCCCGGCCAAAAAAAGGATTCCAATTTTTAAAATTCGTTCCTTTTTTTTTTGTTACCCATTTTCATTGTTTTTATTTTTCCCCCTTCCCTCCACTTTTTCTTGTTTTTTTTTTAAAATAAATTAAAAATTTTTGTTCCCCGGGGCATCCTTGGAGCCGGGGGGAAAAAGGAAGGAAAAGGCCCCCCAAAGAAAATGCCGAATTATTCCCCCCCAAATGGAAAAGATTTCGTTTTCCGTTTTGTTTTGGGTCATTTGACCTTTTAAATTTTTTTAATTTGGACTATAATGGAAAGGTTTGTTGGGATCCTTTTCCTTTCAAAGGCAAAAAACCCTTCTTTTTTATTTTAAAAAAAAAATAAAAAAAAAAAAAAAAAAAAAAAAAGTTATTATGAGTTAAAAAATTTTTGTTCAGACTGGGGGGAAAACCCCCTTTTGCAGCGATAGGGTTTTGTTATTATTCCAGCAGGATGCTATCTTTTTTGGGGTTTTAAATTTCGGGATATTTTGAAATAAGGGGGCCCCCCCCCTTTTTAAGAAAGCCTAGAGACCCCCTTCCTTTTGAGTATTGTAGAGAGGATAAATCGGGGGGGGAAAAATTAGTTTTTTTTAATCCATTTCCCCCCAATTTTTTTCCCTTTATGATTTTCTTTAAAAGTTGGGTTTTTGATTTGGGCCCTTAAACAGGCGTTTACCTATGGTTTATTAAAAAGGGATTATTTTTATTTTGCCCTTGGGTTATGTTTTTTTTAAAGGAATCTTTATACCAAAAAAGGGACAAGCTTAAAATTTGGCAATTTTAAATACCCTTGGTAGCCTTTTTTAAATTAGGGAAAAGTGATTTTTAGGGCGGGCCCGTCCCCGCCCGAAACCCAAATACTTTGTTTTCTAAAAAGCTTTATGGCTTTTTTAAAATAGTGGTTACTCCACCGCCCCAAAAAAAGTTTCCTGTATGTTATGAGCTTCGTTTTTGTTGGCTATTTTGATGGATTAAACAATGCCCCTTGCCAATACGGGAATTGGTCAAAAATTTTAAATTAAGCTTGACAGTCTTTCCCTAGTTATATGCTTTTGGTTCACGTTCGTTTCAAAAAACCCCCGGCCAGATTTTTCCTTGGGGAAAAATTCATATATGCATGAATTTTCCCAATTTGTAGCCCTATCTCCAAAAACAACGGGCAATAAAGGAAAATAAATTTGGGTAGTTTCGTTGGGGAGATGGCCCCCCACTAATTTGTATTTTTTACGGGGGTATTTTTGATTACTGATACCCAAATTTAGCTGGTTTTTGCGGTCTCAGATAGATCATCTAATTTTACTTTTTTGTGATAGGGACATAGGGGAAAAGTCATCCGTTTAGCAGCTAATTCTGGGGCTATTCCAAGATTTGTCTATAAGAACCAGTAACCTTTTATAGGTTTTTGGGGGTTCTTCGGGAGAAGCCCCGCCATTTGCGAGAAAACTCTCCTTTTTCTGGGGGGTGGGGGAGTTTTCGAATGTTTGCGTGGGGGCGGGCGCCTCAGTCATGCAAAAACCCCATAAAGAAAAATTTAAAAACCCCAGTATAGCAAAAATTTACTTACTAAGTTTTTTAAATTAAAAATTTTGGGATTAATGAATGGTTTTTGGGCCTGAGAAAAGGGTTTCCAAACAGCAGTAGTAAACCCGCCTCTTATTTAGACTGTATGTTTGTTAAAAAAGCTCCTGATCAGAAATTTTTAATTCAAATTTCCCACTTTTCCACTGGTTTTTAAAAAAAGGCTTCTAGGAAAAGCCGGGGAAGAAACAAGGGGAACAAATTAGATTTGATGTTGAAATAATAATCTCCTATGCAAGGTAAAAATATGTCAGCCAGAAGTCCTACATAAAACGGGGGGGGGTAACTGGGAGATAGTCCCCCTAGAGTTTGAAAAAGGCTTTTTTTCCCCCCAAAAAACCAATGAGCATGATCGAATTCTTTTTGGGCTAATATGTTTCTTAGACAAAAAATTTAAAAAAGGGCTTTTTGGGGGTTTTAAAGTCTTCTTTTCCGAGCCTTTCTGGGGAGCTGCAATATTCAAAAAGGAAACATTTTGTTTTCCCGGGTTTAATAAGTTTCCCCCCAACTTTGGGGGGGTTAGATGATTTAAATCTTTGGGCCTCGTAAATTTTTTCAAGGGTGTTTTTAAAGGCTATGTCCCGCCTGACCCAAAAAATACCCCCAAACCAGCGGACAAGAAGGCTAGAACACCCAGGAAAGTAGTGCTCCTTTTTTACCTTTAGGAATTTAAAACCCCCGGTTTTCTTTAAAAACATTGTTTGGGGGCTTTAACACTTATTTTTTAAATTATAAAAGCCAAAACATATGATGGGTTATAAATAAAAACAGGAAAATTTATTTACCTAAATTTTTTCTGCCTTAAATTGAAATTATTGCAGAGTGCTCCTAAAAAAAATTAGCCTTAGCATTAGATGGTAAAGAGGGCCTTTCCCCTTTTTGGTTTTGGGTTTAAGAGTAAAGTCCTGATAAACAGAATTTGGGAAATTTTTTGTATGGCAAAATGTTTTTGCTGCTCCCGGTTTCAATAAAGGGCGGTTTAAAAGGGGGAGTGTTCTTTCTTTTTTCCAACCCAAAAAGGGCCCGAAAGTTACCCTACATATGATCAATACCTGTCCCCCCCGTGGACAAAAATTTTCCCCTTATTTAGTGCAAATTTTCTGTCTATCACATATGCCAAAGCTATTCTACGTTTTAAGTTTTTTATTAAAACCCTCTGGGCTTACGTTTATCGAGAAGGTTTTCTAAATCCACAAAGGCAGTATGGAGGGCAAGTAGCCCTTGTGAGTATTTTTGAATTTAAAAAACCTTCCAGCTGGGGGAAAAAAATTAAACTTTGTTGGTTGCCCGCATAAATTTGAAGGGGATTTTTTTAAGTTGCAAATGTCAATATTCACTTAAAAAATTTCAAGAAAAAGTGCTTATTGCGTAAAATGTTTTCTGGAAAAAAAATTCTCATATTTTTTCGGGAAAGTGTTTGATTAAAGCTACAGGTTTTTTCCCAACAAAAAAAAGGGCCACTCCCCCAGTGAATTTTTAAATTACTCCCCCTAGGGGACATAAAGAAAACATGATGGGTTTCCCTTCTGAGAATTTTAAGCAATAAATAAATATTGATATTTTGTTGTCAGACCGAGTTTGTGGATGTAAATCCCACTGGAAGGGAGAGTCCCCTCGGGGAGTAATTGCCCAAATTTCTAAAAGGCTATAAACATCTAGAAAAATATCGTCTGATTTTTAACCGCCCCAGCCAATCAAACGACGGGAAAAAGGCCGCCAGACATTGAATAAACAGTTTTTTTTTAACTCCTCTCGGGTTAAAATTCTGATTTTTTCCCTCGTAAAAAATGGGGGATTTTCTATTTAGCTCCAAGGTACCCAAAGCACTCCTTTTCGGGCATTTTAAACAATATGAAAACCCTTTATTTTAATCAAGTATGAAGCCTAAACCCCTCCCCGATAAAATTTTCATTTTCTAATCGAAAATATCGGGTACTCCCTCCATGCCCGGGAAAAGGGGCCGAATTATCACCCCGGGTGTAACTAGTTGCGGGGGGAAAATTTAAATATAAGGGGCCCCGGACTGCCCTTTCCTCCCCCAGTAGCGACTGTTGCGCAAAATGGGGTCATTTTCGGCCATAAAAAACCCTAAGAGCATTTTTCAAAAAGGGTTTCGTCCTGATAGAACATTTAAAAAAACTGTAATTTGTGCCTCATAAATGTTGTTGGAAGGACTAAAGAAAAAATATGGGGTGTGTTTATGAGAGGCGGGAAATTTTAAAATTTTTTTATTCGACGAATGACCTTGAAAACATCCGGACCGATCGTAATGTTTTGGTTCTCTGAAAAGGAATCGCCCCTCCCATTTCACCCCCTCTTCCCCCTTTTTAAAAAAAATTTTTTTTACCTGAAGTAAACCCTTTTCGTTTTAACGAGGGGGGGAAACCCCCAAAAAAAGGGGTATTTAATGACCCTTTGGGAAGAGGAGCTGTCACTTGGGGCGGCGGGCTCCACCCCACGGGAACCGGCAATCGGCTCAACTTGCTTTTGTGGGAGTGTTCCGGTCGAAAGATTCTTCGGGGCCCACAGAGGGGATTCTGCATAATATAATTAGAAAAAAGGGAATTTATTTTTTTTTTTTTTTAGACCCAAATTAGATTTTTTTAAATAACTCTAGAAATCTTTTTAAAAAAAATTTTTTACTTTTAAAAATATAAAATTTGGAAAAAACAAGCAATCTTTGGGAAATTTAAAAGGGGTTTCCCCAAAATGATTTTTATTTTTGTTAGTGAATACTTTAAAAAACAATCTTAAAAATGTTTGACGTTAATAAAAATAATTGATTTAAAAAAGACGCTGACCTCTTTTTCCCGGCCCCCCCCGGTTAAATCTGCTTGGATTATTGCCCCCCCCAACTTTTGGGAAAAAAAATTTATTATTCCTAAAAGACTTTTTTCATTACTGAAAATAGCGGGTTTTTAGAAAAACATAAAATTTCAGAGCAATAACCGGGGGATCTCACCTGTCACGCATCCCCTGCATAGCTTTTAAACATTCCCCACACACATGATAGCCCGCGGGGAAAACAACGGGAAAAGGTGGTGAGTTTGCATCCTGAGGGTTAATCCCCCGCATAGGGGAAAACGGGCGAGTGGGGTGACGAGTCAACTGTAAATACACACTCCCCCATTTCTCATATTCCATAAATTATTTTAAAATTAGGATAAAAATTTTAATCCCCCATAGATAGAGAAGTTTTTACCTGCTCTAATTAAGGGTAACTTTTTTGATTTGGGGGAAAAAAAGAGCCCTTTTTCCCCCTAGACAAAAGGTGGGGTTTAATTTATAGCACGCTTTTAGGATAGGGGTGTTTCATAAGATGTTTAAATTTTTCCCCCCCAAAGTGGGGGTACAGTTTTTCCCACTTTCAGTCTCTCCTTTTTTTCACAAAGAATTTTTTTAAAAAAAAACCCCTGCAAGCCCATAAAATTATAAATATAATCTAGAAAAAAATTTCTTTTTTGAAAAAAAAAAGTAAGGGGGGAAAAAAAATTGGGAAAAAAACTTTTTTTCCCGAAGGGAAAAAAATAAGAATTTAGCCCCGGGCAATAAGGGGGGTTTTAAAACGTAAATTGCCATAGTCATGGGGAATTTTCCCCATTTGTATAAAGCCGAGGCGGGGAAAAAGTTTAATTAAATTAAAATTTTATGGGTTTACAAAACCATTCCCCAAAACTAAATATTTTAAAAATAATAATAAAAATAAAAATTTTTTTCCCCCAAAATAAAAATAAATAGGCATCACCCGGGCAGAAAAGTGGGGGGGTTTGTTTTCTCTTTGTCTGTAAACCTCCATTGGGACCCACCCCCAAACCTGGCGTAGGGAAGGTAGGGGAAAATTTCGTAATATCCAGAACGACCTTCCTGTCGGTCGGGTTTTTTTTCAAAGGTCTTCTGGCGGGAAAGGCCATGCCGCCATTGTTATCTTCCCCTCGGGGAAAAAAACTCCCCCCTCCCTCCCCTCTGTTTTGAACTAAAAAGAAAAGGTTATATTTAAATAAATTCTTCCAAAAAAAGGTTTCCATTTGAAATGGGAAGATGGAAAGGTCTTCCCTTTTACAGAGGAAGAGTTGAATATTTTCAGGGGCCCTTTGCAAGAATATTTGTTGCGGGTTTTTAGCGGGGAGGAAAAAAGAGCAGTCTAGGGGAAGCGTTTATGTAAAAAATATGCCGGTTTTTCGCGGAAAATAATCATTTCCACTGGAGGGAAAAAAACTCACCCTTTAAAAAAAAATAACCCTCTTAGTGAAAAAATCTTTTTTAGTGAAAGGCCCTTTTAAAACCCGGGGATTACCAAAACCCCCTTGGACAGAAAATTTAAGCTTCTGTTTTTAAAAATTTGGGATAAATTTTTTTAAAGAAGCATTTAAAGAGTGATTTTTTTTTAGCCAAAATTTTTTACTAGGGGAAGGAAAAGGGGCAAATTTTCCGTAATTTCTCTATTCCCCAAAATTTTATTTCCAAAAAGGGGGAAAATTTCGCTCGCAGGGGATCACGCTTAATTGTAGTAATAAATTTTTATTAAGACAACGAGATTTTGTCTCTTTTGGGAAAATTGTTTTGGGGCGAAAAAATTTTATGGAAAAAAATCTAGCCCCGAAATTTTTTTGAGAATAAATCGTCAGGTCACTGGGAAAAAATCGGTATTTCTGGTTGTTTTTAACCGCTCCAGGGGAAAAATTCAATTACAAAAGTTCTTTAAAGGGAAAGGGGCAACTTTTGAAACTGTTTTCCCGCGGGTTTAAAAAAAAAGGGCCTTTAAAAATTATCAAAAAAAGAAAATTTCTAGAAAAAAAGTATTTAAGACGTCAATACCCCCGGGGGCTTTACGGGGAATTTAACAAACTTTTTAGAGCAGCAAAGGGGAAAAAAAACCCTTCTATTTACTTTAAAAGACGAAATTTAGATTTTTTCCTTTTTTCAGGGGGCCAAATACTTTTGCAAAAAAATTGCGGGCCCTGCAATTTCCCAAAACGGAAAATCTAGTTTGCTGCCCCTCGCTTTATACTCACCTGCGATTTGGCGGACATGACTTTTTTTACTTTCCCACAATGGTGGCTTTAAAAATATATTTTGTTATGCATAGGGGTTTTTTTTTCAAGGTTAATGAAGGCGGTGGGATAGTCAAAAAAAAAACTAAAAAAAGGGGTTTTTGTCACCTTTAAACGAAATATTATAGAAAGCCCCCCCCTTCTGGAAATTTGGGAGATTTACACACGGACAGAGGGGGCCCGGGAAGTTTTTATAACCGCTTTTTCCCTAAATTCCTAAAAAAAAAAAATTTTAAAATTTATACAGTACCTTTTTCCGGACATAAGGTTTGCAAAAAGCGGAACGAGCTTTCGCCCCTTTTAAAGCATAGAATCTACCGCTATATAAACTTTAAAAAATTTCTTTAAAATATTTAGAGGTTTTTTACCAGCCATAGTAGAAATTACAACTCAACCCCTAAACCCCTCCCCTCAAGAAAGGTAAAAACCCCCACAAAAAATTTTGCATTCTTTTAGTTTTTTTTCCTTTGGAGACATTCGTTCGGCATTTTTGGGCTAATGTTTTTAAACCCCCTTCCTCACCCAGTCGTATTTACCACGCCCTGACTCCTGGAGGCTTTGTGCGGATAACTACCCCACCGGGGGAATTTCAAAGATTTTGGCCTCAAAAAAAAACCCGAAAAAATTTTTTTTAAAAACCCAATGGGTTGATAATTCGCAAGAAAATCCCCTAAATATTCTCTTATCGACCTGAGGGGGGAAAAAAAAAACCGGGGGCCCAATTTTACGCTCAGGAAATTTAAATAAAAAACATCCCCTACCTAAATTTTTTTTTCCCATTAAAAAATTTTTGAGACGGAGAAAAAAAAAATTTGACGGCAGTAGGGGGAATATTGGTGAGCGGGGTGGGTTACCCCCAAAAGGTTGGCAATAGCGGGTGAAAGGGAAGGGAATGAAAAAAGTGTCAGACAGGGGTAAGCCCCCTAGCAGTGCAACACAGAGAGTTATTAATTTTATTAAACAAACTTCCAGCTAAAGCTCGCAATCGTTTTTATTAAGGGAATTAAAAAAAAAGAAATTTAAATTTCATAACTGAGATATTTTCTAATTTTCTTAAGAAAAATCTAACAAATTTTGAAAACCGGGGTTTTTTGAGCAAATTTTTAAAAAAGTTTTAGAGGGGACATTCTCAAAAATTTTCCCCTAAAAAAACTCCCCTTTTAAAAAAAAAAATATTCTTCTTTCGAAGCGTTTGGGGGGAGCCATCTTAACTACAAATCTTACCCTTTGGCTCTCGCGATTAGTAGTTTTTATAAAGTAAAAAATTAAACGAAATGGTAAAGGAAAATTTTTCTCATCCCCCGGCAACCGCCGAAAAATTTTATTTTTTTAAAAAGGAACAAATAATCTTACCCCAAAATTCCCAGCGGAATCTCCTTTTTTCCCCGCCTTTGCAGAAGCACTGCAAAAAACCCCCACTATGGCGCGTAAAGGACTTTCCCGCCCCCTCGAGGTGAAAGTGAAAACCCCCCAAAAACAAAGGGTGAAAGGGCAAACACCTGGGCCCCCGCGAGCAACTCGCCCTATAAGGGTAAATTTTCCGCTTCGGGGGCTACCAACCCCCCACGGCGGGCCCCCCACCCGAGCCTTTGTTGAGACTGGGGGTTCCCCCCCTTAAAAAAAAAAAAAAAAAAAAAAAGCCCCGGGTCGCTTTTAATGCCGCCGCGGCGGGGGGCGGCCCCCTGGCGGGAAATGGCGGCGGCCCGCGGCGGCTGCTTTTGGCGGGGGCCCCGCGGATTTGCCGCGAGGGATCTAAGAGTAAAAAAAAAAAAAAAACCAAACAAAAAATAATAGCCAATAAAACCCCCCGCCGGAAAAACTTTTATCTTTAATATCCAAAAAAAAAAACAACAGTCTTTCTCCCTCGCCCTGAGGGGTCTTCCCCCCCAAAATTTAAAAAGAAAAAAATTGATCTTATTTCACGAGGGAAAAATTTTCAAAACGCGAAATTATGTGGATCTATTCAATAATAATTCTTTTTATTCGGTGGGAAAAGAGAGGTAATTTTTTTTCCCCCCAAAACCAAAAAATTTAAAATCTTTCAAAACAATTTAAAAAATTTGGACAAAACAGTCGGGGGGTTCATCGATAAAAAACTTTTGCCCGTTTTTAGGGGAAATTTGTGGGGCCTTAATTTGATTAGAGCCAAGATTTATAAAAAAAAAAAATGCGAGGGGAAAAAATTTTTTAGGCGGTTTTTTTTTTTTTAAAAAAAAAAACCCCGGAAAAAAAACCGCTCTGGCTAAACCTATTTAAAAATTTTTAAGGGTTTTTATAAAGCGAGAGGGAAAAGCTTTGCCCCTTTTTAAAAAATACCGGGGGCCGGATAGGGGACAAAAGTTCCTTCTCGAAGTGCTATTCATAAAAAAAAATGGGGGCCGCCCTCAGTTGATTATCCCCAAAGAAAAAATTTTCCCGTTTAAAAAAGAAGGAGAAAAAAGGAAACCCAGTTTTGATATTATTACATCAATTAACGTCAAGACGAAAGATTTACCCGCAAGTGTGTTACAAAGCTCGTGTGATAAAAAAGTTTATGGCAAACCTAAAGAATCCTTAAAGGGCAATTGCCCCTGACCAGATTTACTAAGACCTTTTTTATGAAATTGAAAAAAAATTTTGGGCAATTTTAACAGAAAGGGAAATGACGGCTGAAATCAAGGGCCTTTGAATTTGCTACGCATGATTTCCGGGATATGATAGAAGCTTTTTTAAGGGGCGCAAAGCCCTTTATAAGCACCTTAGGCAATTCGAACCCAGAGAGGTCCCCCCAAAACCCCTAACCAAAAACCCCCCAAACCCCCGGGAGTGGGAGGGTTCTGCAGGCGGTATTTTAAAACCCTGGCCCCCGACGTGCCCATAAAATTATCCGTCTCACTCCCCAGCGAGGGACTCTTTAAAGGGAAACCCCAATGTTTTACGGAAAGGAATATAAAATTTTCCCGTAATTGTCGGGGGGAAAAAACGGGGGAAGGGTTTTCCCGGGAAAAGGGGGTTGTAAACGTGTTTCCCCACAAAAGCTTTCTTCGCTCGGGGGCCCCCCGAGACCCCCAGGCTCTTTCACTCTTGGGGGAAAAAAATCCTTTTTTTTCCCCAAAAAAAGGGGCGAAAATCCCCTAATTCCCGGTGAACCGCGCCATTGCTGATCGGGGCCCCCCCGGGGAAAAATTTTCCCAAAATCACCCCCACCCTGCACCAAAACCCCTTGATGACAGGCCCGGGGGATTTTTTAAACCCACCTTGCAGCAAAAAATATGTCAGTTCTCCCGCGGGGCCCTTGGGCTTGAAAAAAAATGAAATTGCGCAAAAAGCAATTAGAGGAGTCCTTTGCACGCTTATGTACCGGTTTTTTAGCAAGGGCCGCAACAGAATCGACGAATTTTGGGTTTTAAAAAAAATTTTTGGTGTCCCTGGGTCCGGGGGCAGTGATAGCCAATGGAACATCAAAAAGGGGAAAATTTTAAACCCCAAATTTCATTGGGGAAAGAGCAAAAAAACAGGGGGCCCAAAGAATTTGGGACACTGAATATCTCCCTCCTTTATTTAAAATATTTTAAGACTATTTACTGAAACGGGAAATTTTTAGATGCTTGCTCGTACCGTTGTGAGCCCATTTCTTGGGAAATACCCAAAAAACATCCCAGATGAGGTGGAAAAATTTAAAAGCGGCGCCTCCCCCCGAACTTTAGAACGGGAAATACTACAGCTGTCCCCGTGGAAGGGAAACAAGGCACTGCCAGCATCAGCGGCAACCCGCAAACAGCTGCAGGGAGGGGGCGGCGGCGGTGCGACTCGGACCAGCCCCGGGGGTTTTGGGAAATAAAGAGACAGTGGGTTGGGGTGGAAATGGACATGCCCGGGTGGAAATCGAAAGGGCAAATTCACCCGGAAGGAAAAAGCCAAAAAGACAGCACGATGGGGGATATTTTATTCCAAAATTTCTGTAAATAATAAAAAAAAAAAAAATGTAAAAGTCTTCAAACTAAAGTGCTGTAACTAATAAAAAAAAAAAAAAAAAGTAAAGTTTCAAACTAAAGTTTTTTTTTTAAACCTTTAAAAAATATTTTATAATGGTCTAAATTTTTTTATTTGCCCCCTTAAAGGCTCTGCCCTCAACATGGACGAGGGGGTCCGGGGGAAATTTTAAACTATTTTAGCCCCGTTTTGAAAAATTTTTGACATTTTTTGGGCAAAACAGCTTCGGGGGCCCTTTTAAAAAATAATTTACTGCAACGCCTTTAAATCCATCCTTTAACAAGAAAAAGCCTTGCTTTAAAGTTTTTGGGATCCCCCAAAAAAAATTAATGTTCTAAAAAAAGACGGGGCCAAAAGCGGGATTGGCAATTATAAAATCACATTACTGAAACAGGAAAAAGTACAGAAAAAAATAGTCCCCTCCTTTCCCACCAAAAAATGATTTGTTTAAAACGACAGATGCCAGCCCCTATTATTGAAAAATTAATCGACCCGCTAACAGCAGATTTTAAAAAAAAACCCTTTTGAGAAATTATTCGGCCCCATTTTCCCGAAAAAGGGGAAAAAACTCAATTAAAAGTGTCGGAATTGGGGGGGGGGGGTTTTTTGTTTCGACGAGATCGCGAAACCCTTTTCGGGAAAAAAAAAATGCTGCCCCCTTATTTAAAACTCAATTTAAAAACCCAAATAAAAACTGGGGGGGCTTGGGGTTAGCAAACGCTGAAAAAAATATTATTTAAATTTTGTTTGACGGGGCCCGAGGGGACCTCCCTTTTCCCCCAAACAATTTCCCCATTCAACCCGATCCCCCGGGCCGGGGGTTTATTATGTTTTTTAAAAATAAAAGTGATATTTTTGGAACCCCCAAATATACGGTAGTCAGTTTGGCAAAATTCTGGATGCTTTCCCCCCTTTCAGGAGAGTTAATTTTAAAAGGTGCTCATCCCATGATGTACAAAACCCCTTTTGCTAAAATAAATTAGAAAAAAAATACTTTCAAAAAAGACAATCGTTTGGGGGGTAATCTGCCCTTTTTAAAGCGGGTCATTCCACTACCGTAGTGTTACATGTAAAAAACCCATAAAAAGAACCAAAATCTGCGAAAAAAAGGTTTTTTGTTTTTTCTAACCGCCAAAAAAATGGTTGTACCCTTTCAAGTGGGCCCCCTGACAGGAATTTCGGGTTTATTCTCCCCCAAAACCCTCCCCGGTGGGAGGTGGCCTGGGAGGGTTTTACAACTTTTCACGCGCCATACAAGGGCCGGGTGGGGGGTTTTTTTCGGCTTTAAACGGGGGGCCTTTGCTTTTAAAAAACTTTAAAACCCTTTTCCCTTTTTGGATGGCTGGCCAAATGCCCGTAAAAATTTTGGAAATAAAAAAGTCGAAAGATTATCAGTCTGGAAAAAAAAAACATTTAAAGCTCCTTAAATCTCACGGGGTAGATGCTTTTTAAAAAAATTTTTCAAAAAGGTTATTCCCGGGGGGGCAGTGAGCAGGGGGGACTAAGGGGACGGTGAATAAAAAGGGAAGATAAAAAAAACGCCGGGCCCAAGCCCAGTTGCTTTAAAAAGGATGTATTCTCTCTCGTAAAAACGTTGCTTTTTTTGCCATGGGGGGGTTTTCGGGGCTGGGAAAAAAGTGGACTCCAAAAACCCGTTTAATGATTATTTTTTCCAGCGTCATTAATCAATTCCCCCGACCCCCCATAGAAATGAGACAAGTTTTAGGGGTTCCTTTGCTCGCACTCGGGGTTTTGAAAACCTACCAGAAAACCTTTTCCCCCTCTCTCAAAAACTAAAAAAAATAATTTTTTTAGAATTTAGAATTCCTTTGGGGTTCCCGGAGCATTTCAAAATTTTTGGGAAAAAGTTATGAATTTAGAGTGACTCTAAAAAAGAGGCTGTTGGGGAAAAGTTTCCCCTAGGGGAAAAAAAGCAAAAATTTCCCCTGTCAATGGATTTTCCAACACGTTATTTAAAATTTTCCAGTGTTTTTCCCGGGCGAGCAAAAAACGGAATCAAATTCTAGTTTTTTTAAATTTCGGTCATTCATTAAATCTGCAGTTTAGGGAAAAACGAAGAAATTGCCGAGTATCGCCCCAAATGGGGTAACTCTTGCCCGACTTTAAAGGGGAAGGGTAACTAAATTTTTTCGAAAACAGCCTATTTTTGCCCCCCACATCGGCAAAGAAAACCACGATTTCTGACCCAAAAAATGATAAAAATGGGCTTAAATCTGTGTTTTTTTCCCCTTTGGGTTTTGGACATATCCACTCTGGTCCAATTTCTCTTGACAAAAATTTGATTTAAAAATTAAAGGGGGAATTAAACCCCTCAAGCGTGGGGCCCCTGAAAACAGATATGATGCCCGACATGCCAGGTTTCCCTAAAATTTAATTTTGCTAAACTTGGGCTTAATAGGGTGTACCCCCCCTATACTCAGTTATATGGCCTTGAACCCAATTTTCAGCCTTAGAAACCAAAACCGTTAAAATATTTCTTTTATTTGCCAAAACCAAAGAAAAAAATTTTGTACAGGTCACAATTTAAACGAGTCCCCCTAATAATCCCATGGGGATGTAATTCCGCTAAAATTTTCATGGTTTAAAAATTTCCCCTTGACAAGGGGCCCATGCAAAAAAACATAAAAAGGAAAAGGTCTATATTTTGAGCATTGGGGGTTTTAGGCCCTTTTTTTATTTATTATTAAAAAATACTGTTTATCGCATAAGCAGGATTTCCCCCATCATTTTAGTAAATTTTATTATAGGCAAAAATTTAACCTTCCCCTGGGCATTGAGGGAAAAAATTTTAAATTTTTATAAATTTTCGCCCCCGGGCGAACCCTCAATATTTTTTTAATTTTAAAAGGGCAGGGGCCCAAATGGAAACCTCTCCCCCCATTGAAAAATCTGGTTTAAATTGAGGGAATTTTAATTACATTTCTTTTAAACCCCCCCCTCTTAATAAGGTTTTGTTTTATTAATTTCTCTCCACTGGGTTTTATCCCTCGACCAGAAAAAGATCGTTCAAATTTTGATTGCGAGAAAAAAATAAAAAAAAGAATTCGCAGAAATAAAAAAATAGTTTAATTCCCCCCCCTTTGGAAAAAAAAGTCACATTTTAAAATTGGGTGTTTTACTATAAGTCGCCCCTACAGCAAAAAAGAATTTGATGACTATCCCAAACGGGGCCCCTAGTGCTTGTAAGTAATTTTTCTTCCTTCGTAAAACCCAAAAAAATGGGTCATTTTTTTTCTTTCCTTGGGCAAGGGGGTAAGTCTATCCTTCTTTTTTTACTTTACGGGGAAAAAACCCCGAGAATTATGGGATAAAAATTTTAAAAAAATTTTTTAAAAAATAAAAAAAAATTAAATTTTTATATCGTTTTTTTCTGGCAGAAAAACAAAGTGATTTTTCACTTTCCACCCTTTCGGTCTATAAGGGTTTTGATGTTTATTCAAAAAAGCAAGCCTTGTGGGATTAGAAAAGGGCTTTATTTTTTTTAAAAAAAAATTTTTTTCGGAAAAAAAAGCTTTTTTTTCAATGACAAAAATTTGTGATAGCATATGGAGGAGAATTTTAAAAAAGTTTTCCTTTTTGGGGAAAATACTTTTTGCCCAAGTAGACAAGGTTAAACTTTTGTTTTCCCCCTGTGGGGGAAAAGGTTTTCCCCCTTTACGAGAGATCCCCCAAATCCCCCCCCCTGGGGTGGTAAGGCCCCCTTACTTTATATAAGAGCCCCCTGAAGCTGTTTTTCCCCGCAAAAAAATAGAGGCCCGGAAACCCCCCATAGGGCCCTTTTCTCTCATCAAAGGGGAAGGGGGAAAGGGCCCCTTCCCCGATTCTGGTAAGGGGGAGACATTTTATTTTTCCAAAAAAAATTTTTTCTTTGAAAAAATTAACGAAACCAAAAAGGGGTGCAGAGCTTTTAATAATTTTTAAAATTGGGTTTTCCTTTTTTTTTAAAGTTTTCACTGGGGCCAGTCCAAAAATTTGTAAAGTTTTTGATTTTTTTCGGCGGTTTGATTGGATTTCTTCTCTTTTGAATAATTTTAAAGAAAAAGACGAAAGAGAAAATTTTAAAAAAAATTTTTTAAAATTTTAGTCTCCTTTTTTTTTTTTCAACGGGTTTTTTCTGGCCAGTCAGAATTTTTAAAGTTTTTTTATTTTTTCGGCTGGTAATTGGAAGGGAAGGAACAAAACCGGCTTCAAAATCCAAACGGTGTCCCCTTTGGAAGATAGCAGGAAACGGGAAAAACATAGGCTTTTCCCCAGGAAAAAGGGGAAAAGCTTTTATGTTTCCCTCCTTTGGGAGATTAAGACGAGTCCCACTCCTTTATTTGAAAGGATAAATTTTGTTCCCCCTTTATGACTTCAGCCGTGGAAGGGTGGGATCAGTTCACTGATAAGAGGACCTATGAAGAAAAACCAAAATTTTCGCCCAAAGATGAAAAAGCAGAGCCTTCCCTTAAAGTCAGTTTGATGACCCCCGTTGTGGACCTCTCTACGCTCACTGCTCAATCTGTTTACTCTGTTTTAGGTTTTACTGCCGCAGGGAGGGGATGAAAAAAACTTTGCGACCTTGAAGCGCACCCTGACGGTCAAATCCCGGGGAAGGAAGGGGAAAAACCCCACGTGAGAGTAAAACCCCCTTTATGGAAATTTAAAAAAACGGGGAGAAGGGGTTTAAAAGGGAGAAAGTTTTATGTTTCCTGAAAAGGAAATAAATTTTTTAGCGGGAGGTTTTTCAATCTTACCCGGAAAAATTAAAAAAGGAGGAACGCAGGGCATTCAGTCTAAAACCCGTAAAAAATCACGCAGTTTTTCCCCCCCTTTGCCCCGCGCTAAAAAAAACTTTGCACAGCCCTTTTTTGGGCCCTTTTTTATGTGAATTAATAAAATATTGACAAAAATCTGATTTTATTTTTCATATAACTATTAAAAAAATATCTTCTCTATCCCAAACATATATATAAAAAAATAACGCACCACTTAAGCCCCCCCCCCATCTGAGGGGGGGGTAAGAGGAAAATGTATATGTCAAAGTTTTTCCCATAAAGCTCTAATCACCAAAGAAAGGTTTTTCCCAGATGACCTTTTTCTCACTGCTGTTTAAACCTCCCCCACCTTGGGAAAAAACTGCAGGGTTGGGAAGAATAAAACTACCGAAATTCCCCCCAAGAAAAACCTTTTTTTTTTCTGAGGTACGGAAGGGCGAGCAACACCCCCTCGGGGGACCACTGCCCATCCATTACCGCGTTCTTTAAAAACCCCGCGTGTTGTTTTTGTTGTGAAGTAGCAACAGTCGGTCAGTGAGTCGCAGCCCCGGGAAAAGGGGGGGGGGGGGGCCCCCGGAGATGGTAAGTTGTACCCAGTCACCCCGAAAAACCTTTGTACTGCTCTCCCATCTTCAAAATGATTGAGTTTGGGGAAATCAAAAGTTTATTTTATTACCCCCACCCTTTTTTATAAATTTGTAATTACAAAAGAAATAAGCCTCTCCCCTCCCCTTTTTCCCCTTGGGGGGTGTTTAAACATATTAAAATTTTTTACCCCTACAGCACCTGAGGGTTTTTAAGACCAACCCATTAATTTATTCTTTTTTTTTTCCAAAAACTCTTTTTCCTGGGAATCTGCCCACCTGCCACCTGTTTCCCTTTTTTTGTACTGCCTTCTCCCTCTATCACGTGTTTTAGTTTTGGGGGGTCAGAAGTGATCATTTCCCCTTCCTATAATTAGTTTAAATTAAAACAGGGAAAAAAATTTTCTCTATCCCCCCGGGGGGTTTATTTAAAAATAAATTTAAATTTCTACCCCCCGACAGCACCTTTCTTTGCAGCCAACCCCTTTTTCACATTCTTTTTCCCCCAAATCATTATCCCAAAATCTGCCCCCTGCACACCCCAAAACCTTTGTTCTACTTTTATTTTACCTACTTTTTTAATGCTAGGAATAAGTCCCCTAACCCCCTTGGGGCCCTTTATTTTAAATATTAAATAATTTTCCCTGTCATGCAAACCCCATCATTATCGCATTTTTCATGGGTTTATTTCCGGGCCCGTGTTTCTAAAATCGACCAACTATACTTTCTTTCGTGCTATGTCGTTTTTATATTGTTTTGGGGCCCCCCTTCTTTTCTGTTTCATATTCGTTTTTTTGGGTCACGGGCTGCTCTCCTTTTCCCCCGGGTTCTTTTTCCTCTCTATTTTTTTCCATACCCCAGCCCCTTTTGGTTTTTTCCCCCCTGCACCTTTTGGGGAAACCATAGGCTCATCCTGGCTTTTTCTTATTCCTGGTTTCCTTTGGGGACAAAAAACCCCCCTCAGCCTCCTTGCATTTTTTTGCTACATATTCCATCCTCATTAATGGCTTCCCTGCCAAATTCCCTGTTTCCCCCTGAACCCAGTTCAGGAAATTTTCCCCATTCCTGTGTAGGCCCCCTTTTTTGTAGTTTTTGGGTTTATTTTGTCCCGGCCTTTTCCTTTTTTCCCCTCCCCCCCTTGTGCCCCCTACTTTTGTATTCGAAGGTTTTTAAAAACATGGCACGGCCCCGAGGGGTCCCCCCATGTGATGTTCCCCGATACTCACACCAAGGTGAATACTAAGTCCAGCCTTGCGGTTCATCCTCTCTCTTTTCCTTGTAGTGCCCCTTACGTGTTGGCCGTGTGGTGTGTATGTCTCACCTATTTGTACTTCCCTTTTTGGGTTGCAGGGGGCGAGTCACAGCTCCGGGGCCCCCCCTCTCGCGATTGCTAAGGTCCTCTCTCCCCCTGCCCCATGAGCTCTATCAACCTCCCTTAAAACTATGTAGGGTTTCCTCCCTCCACTACATCATTTTCTAGGTATTCCAAAGGCGACTTCTCTAGACTGAAGAAATATTCCCTAACACCTTTGATTCATCGGTCTTCAACTTCCCAATTTGTGACCTTTTTTGGTTGTTCCATCTCGGGAACCCCCGTCTTTGTCCCTGTCTTTCCGCGGTATTTTAATGTCGTTATCATGTTCCCCGACCCTCCTGTCCTCCATTGTCGTCAGGCCCGATTTCCCAAAACCTTTTTCTGGGACAATCCCCGTAGTGGGGGACTAGTCTTGTTGCAACCTTTGCCCTTTCTCTAATTTCTTAAAGTGTTGACTAGGTGGGGATTCCAAACTGTGCTGCAACTCCAGTATGGCCTGAGTAATGGTATACAGAGTTTTAAAACAAAACCTTACTGAGGTATCGGAACGCTACCGTAGGTTTCCCGGGCGCCCGTATCTGCAGCATTATTGATTGATGTCCCCCTCAGGGTAGTCGGTTTTATATCCCCCCAGACTTTTTCCTTAGTGAGGTTTGCGCTTTGGCCATCTAAACTATATTGTGTCTCGGGTTTCTTTCCCTTCCCCAAATTTAAGGGACTTTGCATTTGGCGGGTTAAATTAAAGGACCCAGTTTTGCGGGACCGGGCTTGTAGCCTGTCCAGGTCTCTTTGTAGTCCTGCCTGATCCTCGTCCGATTTGATTCTTCTCATTAACTTCACATCATTGCAAACAATGACCCCTTTGAGTCATCCCTTCCGTTAGTCGTTCACATAACAAGAACAGCACATGTCCTAGGACTGACCCTGTGGAACCCCGCTTGTCCGGCGCCCACTCTGACACCTCGTCGCGTCCATGACCCTTGTTGCCTCCCGTGATATTCCTGATCCATTTCAGTGCCTTTCCTGTTAGGGTGCCTGGTTTAGCTTTTGCGTAACTCTTTTGAGGAACTGTGTCGAAGGCCCTTTTTGCAGTCCAAAAATATCAGTCGATCCCCCCCTCTCTCTCTTGTTTACTTCTGTACCTTGTCATAAAACTTGGAGGTTTTTGGGCACAGGTTTTTCCTTCCGAAAAAGTGTGGTTTTCAATTATACACTTGTTTCTTTCCCCGGTGCTCCCCCCCTCCCCCTGTGATCTTCTCCTGACCCGCAACTATACACGTTTGTGATACAGGTCTGTAGTTTTGTGCCCCATGTTGTCTCCGTTTTTAAAAATTGGGGGCTACATTTGCCATTTTCCATCCTCAGGGGTTGCCCAGTTTCAAAAGATGTGTTTAAGATCTTTTTTAATGGTCACACAATACTCTGCTCCCTCTTTAAGGCCCCTGGAGAGATGTTGTCTGGTCCCCCCCGCCTTTGAGGTGTCAAGTTTGCCTAGCAGCTTCTTCACCACCCCTTGGTTTTTGTACCTCACCCGCACTTGTGTGTGTCCCCCCCTTTTTGATTTCTTGGGCCTTGGGCCCCCTGTAAAAACCTCTTTAAAACTTGTGTTGGCCCTGAAAACCTCTCGGTCTTTCTTTTAATTCCCCCTCACCCTTCCTCAGTTGATTACCTGGTCCTTGATGTTGTTTTCCTCCCGATGTGGCTGTACAAAGTTCGGGTCATCTTTACTTTTGTGCTATGTCATTTTCATATTTTCTCTGAGCTCCCCTTTTATTGTGCTATTTTTTCTGGCTCTTGGCCCGATTTCTTTTTTTTCTGGTTTTTCCCGTTTCTGTACCTTTTCCATTCTCTAGTACACCTAGTTTTTGCCCCTACACCTTTGGGTGAACCAAGGATCGTTATGCCCTTCCCATTATTTTTTTCCCTTGGAAAAAAACCTCCCTCTGCCCCTTCTTTTTTTGCTACATAGTCCACATTTTTCGTACTGGTTTTCCTGTCAGTTCCCTCTCCCACTGAATGTTTGAAGGAAGTCCTCATGCTGGTGTTCCCCCCCTTTTGTGTTTTGGTTTTTCCCCGCCTATTCCCGTACTCCCCACTTGGGGCCAACTATGTAGTCGAAGCCAGAACCCCCTGACACTAGCCCCATGGCCTTTTTATACATGATCCCTCGATGTCCGAACTACTCATGGTGAATTAAAAATCCCCTTTTTGGTTCAACCTTCCTCTCTCTCGGTAGTGTCTCTAAACATGTTGATGCTGGGTTTTCCAGTACCACTCCATATCTTGGCTCCCCTGTTCGGGGCCCCATGGGTCCAGGTTTTTCCCCGTCAATCTCCTTGTGTGTGTGTTGTGTGCGCGTGTGTATGTGTGTGTGTGAGTGTGTGTGTACTCACTAGTTGTTCTCAACTAGTTGAGGTTGCAGGGGTCGAGTCCCCAGCTCCTGGCCCTGCCTCTTCAAGGTCGCCACTAGGTCACTCTCCTGAAATCCATGAGCTTTATCGTACCTCTGCTTGAAGATACTGTAAGGATCCTCTGCCTCACTACTTCTCTTCCCAAACTATTCCACTTCCTGACTACACTGTGGCATGAGAAAATACTTCCTAACATCCCACTGTGATTCATCTGTGTCTTCTGCTTCTAACTGTGTCCCCTTGTTGTGGGTCCATGTCTCTGCGAATCAATCCTGTCTTTGTCTCAACCTTGTTCATATTCTCTCTCCTGTATTTTGTAAGGTCGTTTTCATGTCCCCCTATCTCTCCTGTCCTCCAGTGTCCGCCAGGTTGATTTCCCGTATCCTCTCCTGGTTTAGGACAGTTCCTCTTAGCTTGGGATAGTCTTGTGGCAAACACTTTGCTCTTTCTCTAGTTTCTTTACATGCTTGCTAGGTGTGGGTCACTGGTGCCGATACTCCAATATGGGCTTAACGTAACGGTGTACGGGTCCTGAACGACTCCTTATTAAGATGTCGGAATGCTGCCCTGCCCTCGTCTGAGGTTTGCCAGGCGCCCATATGTTGCAGCAGTTAGTTAGTTGATATGGCGCTCTGGAGATGTGCCGTGTGTTATACTCGACCCAAGGTCTTTTCATTGTGTGAGGTTTGTAGTCTCTGGCCCCCAAGACTGTACTCGTCTGCGGTCTTCTTTGCCCTTCCCAATATTCATGACTTTGCACTTGGTGCTTGAACTCCAGGAGCCAATTGTGGACCAGGTCTGCAGCTTGTCCAGATCGACTTTGTAGTTCTGCTGTTCTTCGATCGATGAATTTTCTACATCAAACTTCACGTCATCTGCAGCAGTGACCACCTCAGAGTTTTTTCCTTCTGTCATATCGCTTCATCAAATGCACGGTGGGTGTGTGTTGTCTGCGTGTGTGTGTGTGTGCGCCGGAGGGGGGGGGGCACTCCCCACCCCCTGCGTGTGTGTTGTGCATGGTGTGTGTGCATGTGTGTGTGTGTGTGTGTGTTTGTGTGAGCGTGAGTTGTGTGTTTGTGTGTGTGTGTGTGTGTGTGTGTGGTGAGTGTGCTGTGTGTACTCACCTTTTTTGTAATGCTACTATTTTGTGGCGCGGGGGTCGATATTAGCTTCCTGGCCCAGGCTCTTCAACGTTGCTACTGGGCTCTCTCTCTCCCGCTCCAGTGCTCGATTTATCAAACCTCGTCTTAAAAAACTATGTTGGTTCATGCCTCATCTTTCGTCACTTGCTGGCTATTCCACCCGCCTGTAAACTCTAATGACTGAAGAAATACTCCTAATATCTCTCTGAGCTCATCTGTGTCTTGCAAACTTCCAATGTGACCTCTTGTTTATGTGTCACCTTCCCTGGAACATCTGTCTTTGTTACACCTTGTCTATTCCGCGCAGTATTTTATAAGTCGTTATCAGGTCTCCCTTTAACCCTCGTGGTCTAGTGTCGTCAGGCTATTTTCCCATATCCTTTCTTCATAGACATTCCACCATAGTCATGAACACTAACCTCTTGTCGCAAACTTTGCACTTTCTCTAGTTTCTTGACTCGTGCTTTTCAAGTGCGGTTCCAAACAGGTGCTGCTACTCCAGTATGGGCATGACGTCACGTGTACAGTTGTCTTGAACGATTCCTTCATTCAGGATTCGGAACGTCTGTTTCTCAGGTTGCCAGGCGCCCGTATGCTGCAGCAGTCTACCTGGTTGATGTGTGCTTCCGGAGGCACATGTCGGAGTTATATCACTCAAGATCTTTATCTTGAGCGAGGTTTGCAGTCTTTGGCACACCTAGCCTATACTCTGTCTGCGGTCTTCTGTGCCTCTCCCTCCTATCTTCATGACTTGCATTGGCGGGATGTGATTCGGAAGCTAGTTGCTGGTCAGGTGTCCAGTCTGTCACGGTGTCTCTTTGAAGTCCTGCCCGGTCCTCAATCTGATTTAATTCTCCTCATTAACTTCACATCGTCTGCGAACAGGGGACTTTCTGAGTCTTAATCCCTTCCTCATGGTCGTTTTCACATATACCAGAAAAAATAGCACATGTCCTAGGACCGACCCCTGTGGGACCTGCTCGTCACAGGTGCCCACTGTGATGCATATTTACGTACCATGATTCGTTGTTGCCTCCTTGTCAGGTATTCTCTGATCCATTGCAGTGCCCTTCCTGTTATATGAGCCTGATCCTCTAGCTTCTGCATTAATCTCTTGTGAGGAACTGTGTCAAAGGCCTTCTTGCAGTCCAAGAAGATGCAATCAACCCACCCCTCTCTGTGTCTTACTTCTGTTACTTTATCATAAAACTCCAGAAGGTTTGTGACACAGGATTTTCCTTCCATGAATCCATGCTGGTTTGCGTTTATACTTTTGTTCCGTTCCAGGTGCTCTGCCACTCTCCTCCTGATAATCTTCTCCATAACTTGGCATACTATACACGTTAGTGACACAGGTCTATAGTTTAGTGCCTCTTTTCTGTCTCCTTTTTTAAAAATGGGAACTACATTTGCCGTCTTCCATACCTCAGGTAGTTGCCCAGTTTCCAGGGACGTGTTGAAGATTGTGGTAAGTTGCACACACAACATATCCGTTCCCTCTCTAAGGACCCATGGGAAGATGTCCGGCCCCATTGCCTTTGAGGTATCGATGTCCCTTAGCAGTTTCGTCACCTCCTCCTCATCTGTATGTATGTCATCCAACACTTGTTGGTATATTCCTTGCTGGTGTCCCCATCTGGTCTGTCCCCCGAGAGGCCTTCCTGTCTCCACTGTAAATACTTCCTTAAATCTCATGTTGAGCTCCTCACATTACCTCTTGATCGTTTCTTGTGAGTTCTCCACCTTCTTTCCTCAGCCTTTTCACCTGGTCTTTGACTGTTGTCTTCCTCCTAATGTGGCTATACAGCAGTTTTGGGTCAGACTTGACTTTCGACGCTATGTCGTTTTCGTACTGTCTGCTGGGCCTCCCTCCTTATCTGTGCGTACTCATTTCCTAGACTCTTTACTAAGTCTCCTTATTTTCCTGAGTCGACCCCCCCCCCCCCCCCCAATGCCTCCTGCTACCTTTTCCATTCTCTTGGGGCACTTAGTGTTAGCGCTCCCTACACCTTCGGCGTAAACCAAGGACTCATTTGGTCTTCCTATTATTCTATTCCCTTGGGAACAAACGTTTCCTCTGCCTACTCTGCACTGGTTAGCTAACATATTCATCATTCGTTTACTGATTTTCCTACCAGTTCTCTGTCCCACTGAACCTTCTGCAGGAAGTTCCTCATACCTATGTAGTCTTCCCTTTTGTTGTTTGGCTTTTCCCATTCAATTCCTGTTACCTTTCCACTTGAGCTTCTATATATAATTCAAAACTCAGAACCACGTGATGGGCTAGCTCCAAGGGGCGTCTCGTAAGTAATGTCCTCAATGTCTGAACTGCTCAGGGTGAACACAAGATCCAGTCTTGCTGGCTCATGAGGTTTTCAAGTACCACATCCATCATCTTGGCTCTCCATGTTTCGGGACCCCCATGTGGCTCAAGGTTTTCCCAGTCGATCTCCCTGTGGTTGAAATCGGCCATTACCAGTAACTTTGCTCTGCGCTCGAGTGAGCTCTTCTTGCCATCTCAGCCAGTGTGTCCACCATCGCCCTGTTGTTTTCTTCGTACTCTTCGCTTGGCCTCCTGCAGTTCGATGGTGGGTTATACATCACTCCAATGACTACTGTATGTTCTCCAGACTGAATTGTACCTACTATGTAGTCTCTTTCTCACGTCCATGCCTTCCATTTCGTCAAATCCCCATCGGTTTTTTATGAGCAGTGCAACTCTTCCTCCCCCTCTACTTCTTCTATCTTTTCTCAGGATCTGATATCCCGGTGGGAAGATTGCGTCTGCTGTCTCAGCGAGTTTTGTTGCTGTGACTGCTATGATGTCTGGGGATTTCTCACTGATTCTTTCTTGCCACTCCTCATGTTTATTCGTTATTACATCCGCGTTTGTGTACCAAACTTTCAGCTTCTTTTCTATCACTGTGGTCCTGCAAGAATATTGGGGTTGTGGGAGCGGGAGCCCTGGTGGGGGCCTAGGGGGGGCTGTGGTGTATGTGGGGTTTGTGATGACGGGGGTGGGGTCAGAATGCCCATAAGGGACAGCTGTTGGGGTGAGGTTTGTGATTTGGGTGTTGCTGGAAGAGGGAACAGTGAGTGGGTTGTGGTTTGGGTTGCTCAGTTGTGTTGGGATTGTCGCGGTTGGAAATTACTGAGGAAATTATTGGAACATAAATTTGAACCTGGAGCGAAAGTTATGATCCACGTCTGCAGACACTGATTGTTGACGCTGACTCACCACACTATATTGTATTGACCCTTGATTATTGAAACTGGCTCACTTCGCTATGCTGTATTGACCCTTGATTGTTGAGTCAAACCACCTTTGTTGTGCTGCCCTGATTAGAAGCGACAAAACCGTATGTTGAATTGACATGATCAAAGGGATTAGTTGTTGTTCATAACAAAAAAGAAATGTGATCTAGGCTTTGACGGTAAAAATGATTGTTGGTCCCAAAACGGATGGTCTGATTTTTTCAACTGCTGATTGGTTTTTCATCCACAAGAATTTGAGATTACATCAACCTAAGGTGGTGGGACAACATCAAAAACCCCTCCCGGGGGTTCCGCCACGCCAACCAAGAACAGGAAACTGGAGCTACAGTGGGCACAGACTCAACGAAACTGACAAGTTGAAAATTAAAAAAAATGTTGCTGGCGCTGACAAAAATTTCGATTTTTTTTTGTACGGCGAAAATTTTGGGGTAAACTTTATAATGTGTTGGAACGGGGAAAATTAGCAGCAATAAAAGTTCAGCCCACAAATATGCAGCAACTGCGTGATGCTATCATGTCAACAGAAAACAGAATGCCTAAGGAATGTTTCCAACACCTTTGGGAAATCCCTATCAAAAGAAATCGGCTGGTTTGGGTTTAAAAAGGGTTATCTAATAAAATGGGCCATGGTCCAATATGGATTACCAAAAAAATTTTCCCCTTTGACATTTTAAACAAAATCAACACGAACCCTTAAAACCCATGGCCATTGGATCTGTAGCGGCCTGTGGCTTCCCTTAAAATTTACAATTTTGGCTGCACTTTTTATCATGGCACACAAGAGTATTAATCTTTATCTTTCGATACAGCGAAAAATTTTATGAGATGGGGTTTAAAAGTGATTTTCCCTGTTTCCCGTTGATGACAAAACCAATTTTTAAGGTGCATCCAATTTAATGGAACATCATAAATTTTCTGATGTAGCCTATTTAAAGTAGCGATTTCGGTTCAGTTTCCTCCTGAACAGCTTCTTTTTGTAAAAACTATTTTTTTGGGGCCGCCTATTTTGACGTAAGCCTTTTAAGGAAGCCTGTTTGACGGGACAGCCTGTGAGGTACAGCCATTTGACGGGACAGCGTTTGACGGACAGCCTTTTTATGGGACAGTGTTTTTATGGAAAACCCCTTTTTTTTGGTACAGCCCGTTTTTGATGGTAGGACCCCGTTT
>NW_026477234.1:0-10229 GCF_026875155.1 Cherax quadricarinatus
CGGAACAGTAATCAATTTCAGTAGCTGTTTCTTGAACTGTTGGGAGGTTGCATCTGGTGGCTTATAACAACCACAATGACTAGGTTTTGGTTCTCGATCCTTTATTGATAGAACTTAAAACTACCTCATTTATGGTGTTTCAGCAACTCCTGCAGATGAGGGACTCTTTGACATACAGGCCAACCCCCCCTTGTTGCCTGTTTCTTTCTTTTCGCATCTAAAAAGGTTTGTAACCACTTATCCATATTTCACTCTCAAAGTGATCTTTTGTGTGAGTCTCTTGAAGGCTGCAAACATTGCATTAGACTCCTCTAGAAGTCACTGATTAAAGGTATTTTGTTGGTGGTGGATGGCTTAAGGCCCTATATTATTAGCAAATATGAACGGGTTGTATGCTGTGTTTGTTGGGGGATTTTGTTATTAAACATCAGTAGTTGTAATTCTGGAGGGCCATGGGTGGCCACTGGCTGCGCCTCCAGTAAACAAGGCTCCAAAGTGGTGGACTATTTTTGTTATTTCCTTCCATTTTCTTTTTCCGTTTCCTGCCACTAAAAAATCACCTGGAGTTGGGCTGTCGTAGCTACTATTGTTTGTCTTGTGGGGTCTGTTCCTCCTGGTCCCTTTTAGATGGTATGCAGGGCACTCGATGTTGTAACACTGCTTCTGGAGGACCGAGGAGTGACACATTTTTGGGTGAAAGAAAGTACAGGAAGAAGAACGACACACTCCTTTAGACAGGAGGTCGCTACATTTTTTGGGATGCTCAAAGTTCCATGCTTACAAATGCCCCAAGCATAATATTTGCACAAATTCACCTTTGGTTGAGAATTGTTGGGAGGTGTGTTATCAATTTCTGCAGGTTCTGGGACTGCACTATAATCCTCAGTATCCAAGCCAAGGCCACCCCGTCCTGGATTCCATCTACTTTCCTCAGTAGAGGAAGGAGGAGATTTCTCTCCTACATCTGTACTGTGGGCCATGAAAACCATACCCCCGGCCGGGATTGAACCCGCGGTCATAGAGTCTCAAAACTCCAGCCCGTCGCTGGAGTTTTGAGACTCTATGACCGCGGGTTCAATCCCGGCCGGGGGTATGGTTTATTTGCAATCGTGTCATTACGATTTCTTAAGTCATGTGGGCCATGGTCTTGTGCAATGATGGTTGTATATGGTTTTAGTGGTGGTTGTGGTAGGGTCCCTAGTAGAGTCTGGGCTGGCAGTAAGGCTGGGGGCTGGGACTGAGTCAACACTGGGGCTGGGGGCTGAGCCGCCTGGGCCAGCACCAGTTCTGTGGGTATTAGTGCTATGACTGGGGGATGGGTCTGGTTTAGCACTATGTGGGTGACTAGATAGTTTCGAGTCATGTGTTGTGGTATGGGCATGCTGCATTTTTTGATTCACTCTCTCTTGCTCCCATGTTTTATATATTTTTGGTAGACTATCCAAGAGGTCATCCTTGTTTTCTTGATTATTTTTATCATTTATTACTCTCCTTAGTACCTTTCTGATACCTGCCCAAAGTTCTACATCTTTATTGCACAACCAGAAGCACCTTGCTAGTTCGAGGTCATTTTTTGAGGCTGTATTTGGTCTAGTACAAGAGATACGGTGTTTGGAAAAGCATAGGCTGCACGTGATTCTGGATTTCCTTCCAAGGATTTTTTTACATGTCCCACAGATATGCTGTGCTGACATCCTGTCTGTATCCTACTACACTCTGTATGCCACGGAAGAAAGCTGATTTCCACTTTACCTTTCTCTTGCTGGTGCCAGTAATATGCAAGATGTATTTATACGAACATTTGGGACATTTGGG
Source organism: Cherax quadricarinatus (assembly GCF_026875155.1). Lineage (NCBI taxonomy): Eukaryota > Metazoa > Arthropoda > Malacostraca > Decapoda > Parastacidae > Cherax > Cherax quadricarinatus. Next base: position 1,816 of record NW_026477234.1, read on the forward strand.
AATCTTTATTGTGCTAGTTGTAACAAGAATTAAAACTAACCCATAAATTGAAAACTAAACTAAACTAGACGACAGTTCGGTCTTAGACCATTATCAAGCTACATCTCACATCTCCAATGTGTAAGTCAGTTGTAAATTATTCCCTAAATGGTATCACCCGGGGCGGCCCCTTCCCTTACGACGCCTCTGATTGGCACCGTCCGCAAGTATCTTGGATCAATGATAATCTTGCTGTGTTTTCAGGCTTTGCCTTAGAGTAACCTATCCGTAAAAAAAAAAAAAATACGAAAAAAAACAATTTCTCTTCACTTCCAGCTGTTTAACACATACTAAGAGATCTAGTTTCTTTATGGTAGTATGAGCTATACTATGTGAGAGAACTCTTTTTGCTCTCTCGTTTGATAAATTGGTATTAATATGGTATCCGCCAAAATTGTATGTAACCTCGTAAAACATGTCACAACGACCATAACCTCACAACACAAGACACAACACAAGACACAACACAAGACACAACACAAAACACAACACAAGACATAACCACCATAAGTTCACTAAACATATGTCAACCGAAGTAATTTCACACCATGTAAGATACATCATACACTATCACTTTGTATGTGCTCTTACTCTAGGATTTAATTAAACAATCAATATTACAGCAGTTATTATAATCAAAGAAATTGCTAAACCGACAAGGGTCATTCCATGAATTAATGTCTTTATTGACTGTTATCTTTCTGACAGTCTGTCTTTATGGCCAGGTACAACAGGACATATATCAGTAACATTACAGCAACATCACAGTAAATTCATCTATTTTCACAGGCCAAGGGTCACAAAGCCAGCCCATTATTGACACCATCTTCATTATCAACACTGTCATCACTGACACCATCTTCATTATTCACCACTGACACCATCTTCATTATCACCACTGACACCATCTTCATTATCAACACTGACAACCATCTTCATTATCACCACTGACACCATCTTTCATTATCACCACTGACACCATCTTCATTATCAACACTGACACCATCATTCATTATCACCACTGACACCATCTTCATTATCAACACTGACACCATCATCATTATCAACACTGACACCATCTTCATTATCACCACGACACCATCTTCATTATCAACACTGACACCATCTTCATTATCAACACTGACACCATCTTCATTATCACCACTGCACACATCTTCATTATCACCACTGACACATCTTCATTATCAACACTGACCACCATCTTCATTATCAACACTTTCACCATCACGAAGATTGAACGGGTTCCTCTGAACCTAAGCGAAAATAATTAATAACTTTTGTATAAATATTACATCAATCAAATCAATATTTTCGAGGAGAAATCTAACACTGAATACGGTATAAAAATTGATGATATAATGAAGTGGAGGAGGGATTTAAGTTTCTAAATCTAAAAGTGCAACGAATTGAAATTTAATGCATGTTTGGGAATACACACATGAAGAGCCAGCCATTGTTTGTTTGAATTCATTGATGGTATCACGTTACTATTGTGTACATGACTACACGATACTGGCTCCTGGGAGAGTTTAGACCATCAATATGTAAGTTTTGTGTAGAGTTAGTGATAATGGACTAGAGTGAATGTAGAGAGGCACAGTGAAGGAGAGAGAGGCACAGTGAAGGAGAGAGGCACAGTGAAGGGAGAGAGGCACAGTGAAGGGAGAGAGGGCACAGTGAAGGGAGAGAGGCACAGTGAAGGAGAGATGCACAGTGAAGGAGAGATGCACAGTGAAGGAGAGAGGCACAGTGAAGGAGAGAGGCACAGTGAAGGAGAGAGAGGCACAGTGAAGGGAGAGAGGCACAGTGAAGGGAGAGGCACAGTGAAGGGAGAGAGGCACAGTAAAGGGAGAGAGGCACAGTGAAGGGAGAGATGCACAGTGAATGGAGAGAGAGGCACAGTGAAGAGAGAGAGAGAGAGGCGCAGTGAAGGCAGAGAGGCACAGTGAAGGGAAGGGACAGTGAAGGGAGAGAGGCACAGTGAAGGGAGAGAGGCACAGTGAAGGGAGAGAGGCACAGTGAAGGGAGAGAGAGGCACAGGAAGAGAGAGGCACAGTGAAGGGAGAGAGAGAGGCGCAGTGAAGGGAAGAGAGGCACGTGAAGAGAGAGACGAGAGCACAGTGAAGGGAGAGAGGCACAGTGAAGGGAGAGAGAGAGGCACAGTGAAGGGAGAGAGAGGCACAGTGAAGGAGAGAGGCACAGTGAAGAGAGAGAGAGAGCGCAGTGAAGGCAGAGAGGCACAGTGAAGGGAGAGAGGCACAGTGAAAAGAGAGAGCACAGTGAAGGGAGAGAGAGCACGGTGAAGGAGAGAGAGCACAGTGAAACGAGAGCACAGTGAATGAGAGAACACAGTGAAGGCAGAAGAGCCACAGTGAAGAGAAAGAGGCACAGTGAAACAGAAAGACACAGTGAAGGAGAGACACAGTGAAGGGAGAGACACAGTGAAGGCAGAGAGGCACCGTGATAGCAGAGTGGAATAAACACTAACACGGAGGCACACTGAGTGTATGGAGACAAACTAAAAATAGCCATGAAAGTGTGAATTTTCTATAATCATTTCAGTCTGTTGTTAAAAAGCCATTGCCAAAAAAAAAAAAAAAAAGAACTAATGCTGATATGCAAAGTAAGTATGTCATGTCTATTTTTAAAGAGAACAAGAACTACTCAAAGGAAGTGTGAGACTGCTAAAAGGAAGTGCGAGACTGCTAAAAGAAGTGGCGAGACTGCTAAAAGGAAGTGCGAGACTGCTAAAAGAAGTGCGAGACTGCTAAAAGGAAGTGCGAGACTGCTAAAAGGAATGCGAGAAGGCAAGACCAGTTCTCTAAAAGATCTATATCTCAACAGCACATCTTTAAAAGGCAAAAAAATATTGTGTAGATTTGGGTTAAGAGTCACGTGGGATAATATATTACTGAGAGCTGCGAACATTGTCTGATGGGAAATTTGTGAAGAAAACATGAGAGAGAAATGGAGGAAATGTTCCCTGACAAGATTGTAATTATTCTTCCAATGGTTCCTCTTGCGTGGGGCAAGCGTAGGTCTATTCATTTATAATTCTCTTAGGATATCAGTGCTCGTCGACAAAGTGCTGGCGAGAATTGTTACACTGAAAATGACAGTCTGGAAAAATTAATGGGAATAATGGAGTTTGTCTAAAGATTTTACAGCGTATTTGGAAGGCTCAAATGCCAGATATTTAATAAAGTTAACAAACATTTATAACAGTTTATTCTGTACAAAACAGAACTTGTATGTCATACTTGGCAATGGTAACATGTTATCAGGACAATGATATTATATCCGCCCTGACTAAATGACTTTGTTCTGCAGTAACCATGACGTAATGGAAAATATTGCTTTTGAGCCCTACTTCCCATCTCTGCCACTTGCAATTAGCATTCTCAGCAAGAGTCAGAAGGATTAAAAACTGAGTCAGTTTCCCAAGCAAATACAGATCTGTTGCCAAAAGAAAAGGAGTGTGAGCATGTGGCATGAGAAAGACAGCATCAGTCATTTCGTTAGAAGTGAGAGTCGAAGGTATACTTCCCTATACATCACAGTACATCATTACATACAATCATCATTTGATCCAAGTGGACTTTTCCTCAGAAATATCTTGGTTTTAGCTATTTTTGGTTAAAATAAATGCTTTAACATGTTTTTGCAGCATTGTCTAACACATTCTAGTCTTATCTATCCTAACTTAATATTAATTAACTTAGACTTATTTAAAAAAAATAATGCTCGAGGGAAAGTTAGAAGCGTAAGTAAATCGACGTTATGCATCACTTGAAAAAAATAGATACAGTGGAATGAGAATTTACTGTAGCAAGACCTATATCTGCCAATACTCTGATCTTGTGCTATGAGCACAGATACATAATGACTTCATTTAAGTCTGGACTATTGTCAGGATTATAAAACTTGTAACGATTCATGACGTTTCCTTTACTACTACTGCCACAGTCTTGCCATTTTTATCCGACACTGGCATTAATTTACAATATCAAGACAAAAGAAATAATCACACGTGTTTACTGTGTTTCTCTAAGGTATAAAAAAATTATTAAAAGACGTATCGGAAGATCTTTCTCATGACGGTTTAGTGATTGAATATTTATGAATAGCATTAGAACCACTTAGATGACTCTTGTGCTAGAAACTGATGTATATATTTCGATATCTTTTATATTCTTTGTCCAGATGTATTTAATTCTAATCTCTCTCTCTCTGACACCATAATCATTACCTGCGGGTTATGTATGTATTGTTTCAGTCACGGTATTGTGTCTTTTTTTGTAGTGGGATGGATTGTGAAGGGCCTGCCTAGTATGGGCCAGCAGGCCTGCTGTAGTATTCCTCCTTTCTAGTGTTTTTGAGAGATAACTCGTAAGTCAGGCATCGATTTTAAAGTATCAGGTGCCAAGGGCGTTAGGATAACCAGGTGGTGTACAACTACACAAGGAAACACTGGTTTTACTACTCACCACAAGAGCCCTTGATTCAATACCACATCTCTCAGTGGCACAGGAGGCGTGTTTCGCAAATTGACTTTCACTTTTATCAGAAATTTAATTCCATGAAGCCAAATTGAATTTTCATGTTGGGCTTTCTCAATATTCTCAATGATGAAAAGAATATCAGTATCAGACAAAAACTACAAGCCTCATTAAGGCACCGGCAACACATTTTATTTTTCTCAGGAGCGTAATTAAATACGCGGTTATCATCCTAGACATCGTTATGGAAAAGGTAACAGGGACACCAGTGACAATCTCTTGATTCAGGGAATCTGACGTACCCTCCACTTCCTAGGATCGACCCTAATTGCCGACTATTCATAATTCCCCGGCCTTTTTTATAATCGCCTACACTTTTAGCGCTTCCCATAATATAAAATATTTAAAGTAACAATTATGAATAAAAAGTCACAATATCGCACTTAGAAGAGGAACTTTGTGACGACCTCTTGGTTCGTATTTAACCTTTGTCAATTCCTTTTCCTAGTGCGGCGTTTTGATAAACTCAGCTATTAACTTTTATTTTAACACAAACACTGTATCTATAACCCCTTCCCCCTCCCCACCTTTCCCAAACGAAATTATTTTTTTATTGTGCATTCTGTTATTGTCAGCATATTTGTCAAAACAATACCTTTATGTATGCCAGAATGTAACCGGGATGTGACACGCCTGGCCAGTCACAGTATATCGCCGGTTCATTTTAAAACAGACTAGACATGAGTAATGTCTTCCAAGTGTAGTTCATGTGCACCCCCATACTACCACCCCCACCACCCCCATACTACCACCACCACCACCCCCATACTACCACCACCACCACCCCCATACTACCACCACCACCACCCACTCAACTACCAACACCACCACCACCACCCCCATACTACCACCACCCACCACCCCCCATACTACCACCACCACCACCACCCCCATACATACCCCCCCCCCACCCCCCCCCATACTACCACCACCACCACCACCCCCATACTACCACCCCCACCACCCCCATACTACCACCACCACCACCCCATACTACCACCACCACCACCCCCATACTACCACCACCACCACCTCCATACTACCACCACCACCACCCCCATACTACCACCACCACCACCCCCATACTACCACCACCACCACCACCCCCATACTACCACCACCACCACCCCCATACTACCACCACCACCACCCCCATACTACCACCACCACCACCCCCATATACTACCACCACCACCACCCCCATACTACCACCACCACCACCACCCCCATACTACCACCACCACCACCCCCATACTACCACCACCACCACCCCCATACTACCACCACCACCACCCCCATACTACCACCACCACCACCCCCATACTACCACCACCACCACCCCCATACTACCACCACCACCACCCCCCATACTACCACCACCCGCACCCCCATACTACCACCACCCGCACCCCCCATACTACCACCACCCGCACCCCCCCATACTACCACCACCCGCACCCCCATACTACCACCACCCGCACCCCCCATACTACCACCACCCCGAACCCCATACTACCACCACCCGCACCCCCCATACTACCACCACCCGCACCCCCATGCTACCACCACCCGCACCCCCCATACTACCACCACCCGCACCCCCATGCTACCACCACCCGCACCCCCATGCTACCACCACACCGCCCTCCCCCATACAACCACCACCCGCACCCCCATACTACCACCAACCGTACCCCCAATACTACCACCACCCGCACCCCCCATACAACCACCACCCGCACCCCCAATACTACCACCACCCGCACCCCCATGCTACCACCACCCGCTCCCCCAATACTACCACCACCCGCACCCCTATACTGCCCCCACCCCCACCCCCCCTACAACCACCACCCGCACCCCCATACAACCACCAACCGTACCCCCAATACTACCACCCACCCGCACCCCCTATACTACCACCTCCCGCACCCCCCATTCTACCCCCACCCGACACCCCCATACTGCCACCTACACGCCCACATTACCACCACCCACACCCACACATTACCACCACCCGCACCCCCATACTGCCACCCCCACACCCCAACATTGCCACCACCCACACCCCTACATTACCACCACCCCACCCCAACATTGCCACCACCACACCCCCACATTACCACCACCCACCCCCATTACCATCACCCACACCCCCACACCCCAACATTACCACCACCCACACCCTCACATTACCACCACCCACACCCCCACATTACCGCCACCCCACACCCTCACATTACCACCACCCACACCCCACTTTTACCACCACTCACACCCCCACATTACCGCCACCCCACACCCCACATTACCACCACCCACACCTCACATTACCAACCCCAAAACACCAACATTGCCACCACCACCCGCGCCCCCACATCACCACGACCCGCACCCCCACATCACCCCCACCCTCACATTACCACCACACACACCCTCACATCACCACCCGCACCCCCACATCACCACGACCCGCACCCCCCGCATAAACCACCCCACCCTCACATTACCACCACACACACCCTCACACCCACATCACCCACCACCCGCACATCCACATCACCCGAAACACCCACCACACCCACATCATTACCACCCCTCACCCCACATCACGACCCGCACCCCAGCTACTCCAATTACCACTACTTCTCAAATGCCAAACCTCCACTCCCCGTCCCCCTCAGGGGGAGGTTCCTTGACGCTGGTGAGGGGCTCTTGATCTAGGGAATTGGATCTGTGCTCCAGTTCCCTGAATTATACCTGAATACCTGGAGTTTACCTGGAGAGAGTTCCGGGGTCAACGCCCCCGCGGCCCGGTCTTTTACCAAAGGCTCCTGGTGGATCAGAGCCTGATCAACCAGCTGTTACTGCGGCTGCACGCAATCCAGCATACAGCCACAGCCCGGCTGGCAATACCGACTTCAGGTGCATGTCCAGGCCAGCTTGAAGACTGCCAGGGTCTTTTGGCAATCCCCCTTATGTATGCTGGGGGGCAGTTTGAACAGTCTCGGGCCCCTGACATTTTATTGTATGGTCTCTTAACGTGCTAGTGACAAACCCCCACTTTTCATTGGGGGGATGTTGCATCGTCTGCCAAGTCTTTTGCTTTCGTAGTGAGTGATTTTCTTGTGCAAGTTCGGTTACTAGTCCCTTTAGGATTTTCAGGTGTATAAAAATCATGTATCTCTCCCGCCTGCGTTCCAGGGAATACAGGTTCAGGAACTTTAAGCATTCCCCTAATTGAGGTGTTTCATCTCCGTTATGCGTGCCGGAAGGTTCTCTGTACATTTTCTAGGGCAGCATTTTTACACTGCCTTGAAAGTGCTGTTAGTGGCTGCAATATTCCAGCCTAGATAGAACAAGTGACCTGAAGAGCGTCATCATGGACTTGGCATCCCTAGTTTTGAAGGTTTTCAATTTTCCATCCTGTCATTTTTTTCCATAATTCCCTATCAGGCGCTGTATAATCCTACTGTTTAAACGCTTTCCCCTTGATTATAATAATAATCCACTCACCGCACCACTAACAAACAACATCCCCCCCCAACCAAATTTTGGGCTACTATAATTATTACTTCAACAATAATTATTTTTAACAGCCAGGGCCCATGTATCCTTCCACTACCCCCCCCCCACCATCCCCCACCAACACCACCCCACCCTCCCCCCACCCCCACCACCAACCCAACCACCCAAACCTTTACTGCACGTATAAATTCCCTTTAAGCACCTTAACTACTGGGAACGCTTGGAAAAAACTTGACTTTTACTCGTTGGAACGCAAGGGAAAAAACG
>NW_026477235.1:0-12269 GCF_026875155.1 Cherax quadricarinatus
TGTCCCAAATTGGGAAAACTACATCTCCCTCTTCGCATCGATCACACTCATCTTGTGAGTATTCAGGGAGAGGCACACTGTTCCTCCCTGTGAGAATTGTCAGGTTTCAACGTCTGTTAGCCACATTTTGTTGGACTGCCCACTCTATCAACGACCACGCAGAATTTACCTCCAACGTCGTGTTCGCTCTGCTGCCCTTTCTTTACCTTCCCATCTTGCTGATGGACCCTCCTTTAATCCAGACTCTCTCACTGACCTTTTGACAGCAACTGATTTACTACACAAAATCTGATGGTGATGCCTCTAGTACTCTCCTCAGTCCTTTCTACTTCAATCTCTAGCTACCCTATACCCCTGCACTATCCACTGCCCCGCTGCACTCCATAACCTAATAATCATCCCTCTCCCTCTTGCTACCCATTACCCCTGCATCCTTCCCTGCCCTGCTGTGCTGTAGAACCCTTGTGGTTTCTGCTTCTTTTTTGTTCTAATATTGACCGAGTTTACTTGGAGAGAGTTTCGGGGGTCAACGCCCCCGCTGCCCGGTCTGAGACCAAGCCTCATGGCACATCAGAGCCTGATCAACTAGACTGCTACTGCTAACTGCACAGAAGCTGACATACAAACTAGTCTGGTTGGTCAGGTAATGACTTTAGATGCCTGTACAGTGCCTTCTTGAAGACAGGGGTCTATTTGTAATCCCCCTTATGTATGCTGGAAGGCAATTGAACAGTCTTGGGCCCCAGACACTTATTGTGTTGTCTCTCAATCTACTCGTGACACCCCTGCTTTTCATCGGGGAATGTTGCATCTTTTGCCGAGTCTTTTGCTTTCATAGGGAATGATTTTCGTGTGCAGGTTTGGTGCCTATCCCTACAGGACCTTCCAAGTGTATATTATCGTGAAGCTCTCTCGCCTGCATTCCAGGGAATTCAGATCAAGGATCTTCAACCATTCCAAGTAGTTTAGGTGCCTTATTGTACTTATGTGTGCCGTGAAAGTTCTTTGTACACTCTCCAGGTCTACAAAGTCGCCAGCCTTGAAGGGGGCCGTTATTGTACAGTAGTATTCCAGTGTAGAAAGCACAAACAATTTGAAGAGAATCATCATGGACTTGGCATCCCTAGTTCTGAAGGTTCTCATTATCCATCTATCATTTTCCTGGTGGATGAGCTAGATACATTATTATGGTATTTGAAAGTGAGATCCTCTGATATTATAACTCCTAGGTCCTTCACATTACTTTGACATTCTGTTCTTCCTTGGTGGCTTCAACAACAACATAATTATGGATTGAACAGGACTTATTATATCCATACTGTCATAAAAACATTTTAAGTTACCATCATTCATCCAGTCTAATTGCTAGCTGGAATCTGGAAGACTTGGTGGTGTCACGGAGATGGTGTCTTGGTGCTGAGATGTAATGACAGGCTCTTGATCATTTTCAATTGTTTTTTCCAAATGGAGATTGCAAGACAAATCATTTTTTGCAAAATTATTATTCTCTTCTTTGCTCCTTTGTACTTCTTAACTTTGACAGCAAATTCTATCCTCTAATTTCTCCAGCCATAAGAGCGAAACATTGAGAGCTAAGTAGATCTTAAGGGAAATCAAGGAGAACTCCAAGTGTTGTTCTTCCAGTTGTCTCCAGTATGTGTTGGGCTGCATGAGCCCAAAATTCGGTCTGCTGTCATTCACCGCATTTTGGGCTATGTGCTGTTACATTTTTCTGATCCTTTACCTGACCAATTATTTAATGAAAGTGCGCTTCGCTTCTTGTGAGCGCTGATATACCATATCAAGTTTTTGTTCGTTCCCCACGACAATATACTGCAGCTCGTGTTTATTTACACAAATGGTTCACAGTTTGCTCTAGCCATCTTTCTCTCTCCAGTGAATTCTGAATCTCTAATAATGCTTTTTAAATTTATTCTCTACCGCCCCCCATCTTATTGTTGGGTGATTTTAAGGCTGGTGGGCAGTATCCCACGTGACGCTCGTGGTGATCAGTTACAGATTCTCCTCTCTTCTCATCCTCTTGTTTAGCGTTTCTTTTTTTATTATAATAATAATAATAATAAATCTCATCCTCTTCGTTTAAATACAGGTTCTCCTAAATATTTTGACTCTCGCACAAGGTCTCTCTTCTGCATTGATCTTTCTATCTGCTTCTCGCCCATTGCACTTGATTTCACATGATCTGTTCTTTCAGATTTACATAATAGTAATCACTCTCCAATCCTTCTTACTTCTACCACATATACTCAACCATTTCGTAACCCTTGTTGGCAATTTGCTTGAGCAGATTGGGACTTACACTCCCATCTTACCACCTTTGCAGGGACCCCCTTTCGTCATCTATTGATGAACTGGCGCACCAATTTTCGACCTTAGTCCTAACAGCAGCCATGCATTATATCCCCCCAAAACCCCAGGTAGGTATTCTCAGACACGCGTACCTTGGTGGTCTCCTACATGTGCCAGTGCAGTGCGTTTAATAACCCTTTAAGGGTTGGTTCCGTACTAGTACGGCTTGCACACCATGGTTGGTGCCGTACTAGTACGGCTTACACATCATGGTTGGTGCCGTACTAGTAGCATAAATTCTAGCACCTTCAAATCTAGCGAGAGAAAGCTGGTAGGCCTACATATGAAAGGGCCTATGTGGTCAGTGAGCACAGTATAAAAAAATCCTGCAACACACACTGTATAATGAGAAAAAAACTGTTTTTTTTCAAAACGTCGAAAAGGTAAAAAAGGTTTTTGGCCCCGCCAAAGAAGGGGAACTTTACAAAATTAATTTTTTGGTTTTTTTAAAAAAAATCCAATTGACCAAAAGGGCAAATTTTAACCCCAAGAACCCCCCTTAAATTTTGTTAAAAACACCCCCAGGGTACACTCCTTAATTTTTGTTATAACACCAGGAACATTTCCCTTTAATTTGGGTTAAAAACCAGGACACCCCTTAATTTGGTTGATAACTCCCCAAGGTCCCCCAATTCCCCCCCCTTATTTTTGGTTAAAAAAAGACCCGGGCAACCCGGAAAGCCCCCCCTTTAAGGATAAACCCCCAGGTACACCGGGACTCCCCTTAACTTTTTTAAATTTCCCCAAGAAATCCCCCCCCCTTTGGGGTCTAGGCCCGCTTTTTTTGAAAACCCCCGGTAAAATTCCCCTGGGAAAAAAACCCAGGCCCCCAAGGAAAAACCCGGTAAAAACTTGGAAACCCCATTTTACCCCTAGGAAAAATCATTATTTCAGGGCCAAGGCCAAATCGAAAAAATTTTTTAAAAAAAAAAAAAAAAATTTCTTACAGTTTTTAAAAGAGCAATTTTTGTGAAGGTAAAACCCCCAAAAAAAAAAAAAATCTGATCATTACTTACCGAGTACAGTGCCAAGAATTTTAAAAAAAGGGTGGCGGCAACATCGAAAAAATTCCACAAGCGTATTATATTATTTTGTTGTTTTAGTTGTTTTTTTTTTTTTTCTTTTCCAATTTTTTTTTATTCCTACTAACTTTTGGGGCCGAAAACCAATACTGTATATTTGTAATAATATCTCACTGTATTGAACAAAATAACCGCAAAAATTTTTTATATTTATTGTTTACCACTGTTGTTTATTACAATAAACATGCACAAATATTTATAATACAATGTTCTATAAATTTTTTTAACAATTTACAATCACGGACTGGTTTTGAACTGCTGGGCTTGGGGAACCCCTTAAAAAAGGGCCCCCTGCACAGAGGCACCTTACTTCCTCACACTAAACCGAGTTTTTGGCCTTTGCCGTCTTTTTTTTTGGCCGTTTTTTTTTGGGGTTTTTTGTTGAAGGGAACAATTTTTGATCACCTTCTCCCTAAAAAAGCTTGGGGTATATTGTGATAAATTTCGAGGATCGTTGTATTGCAGGTGTTTTTTCCTGGTATTTCTTATGAGTTGTTGACAAAACAGACAAAATTCCCATACGTGGTCTTTTTTACCAGTCTTATTTGGTCATTTTATATGCATTCAGATTGAAATGTCCTGAGATAAAAAAGTTTTCATTCCCCACTTGTAACTCTTACAACACGTAAAAAAACCCAATCTGCATGTCACATTGTCACCAAGCGCATGTTTTGTGTATAACAATCAGCACGGGTTTTCGAATACTTTAAATTTCACTCGATAAACTTTGAAAATGTCTTCATTTCATTACGGTGAATGGTTGTCAAAATGTGACATCTCGTTTGTCATCCACCGTAATCCCATGATTCTTGGGCATAAACATGCACGCATCAACGAACACCTGCATTGACCCTGTATGTTTACGATTAGAACGCACTGTCCCACACAATCGTCTTGTTCAACGCATAAAACACTGAGTAAGGGGCTTGTGTACCATTTGGATATAAAAAGGGCCCCCCAAAGAAAGGTGCCATCATTTTTCTCACTACGCCCTGAAAACCCCAAAACACTTTAAACTTTCAATGTTTTACTACCCGTGTATACACAATATCCAACACCAGGCCCGTCCAACACAAATACAAAAAATTTTTATCCCAAAGGGTTCCTTTTCCCGGGATAAACGCTTAAAATGACAGTCTACCTTTGAACAAAACAAAGACTCGTCAATTACAAATTCTTGAATGGAAAAAATATATCCTGAACTTTTGTTTGAGATACAGAAAAAATTTCTAATCTTGTAAAACCCTTCACTTCTGTCAGCGGGTTTTTTGTCAGAGAAGTGCCCTACTAACAAAAGATAAACCTGTTCACGGGTTTATTTACTGAAGGGGGGGTAAAAATTTAGCCGATCTGTGGACCAGATGCTTTTTATTATGCTTATAGACTGAGGATAACTTTTTGTTGCAAAAAGCAAAAATTTTCTGCAACGTGTCCCCCTTTTCCACGGTATTTTTTGACGGGGAAAAGATCGATTTCCCCGGGGTGTACTGAAAATACTTATTATTTTCCCTGCAAAATTTTTCCCATAAATGGCTGGCAAAGAATAATTCAAAAAATTTCCAGTTTTTGGGCCCGGGGTTAAAAGGGGAAGGTAGGAGAATTCCCCTTTGAGAGTCATAAAAGTGGTGAGGGGGGGAACAAAATTTGGGTTTTGCTCCCAACCCAGAACGGTTGCTTGGATATGGACATCTGGGCGGGTTTTCGGGGGGTTGTGGCGGGCTGGGGGTGACGCTCGCTTGCCCTTGAACTGACAAATTCAGCAGCTGGGTCCCCGCGGGCACAGTGGACGTGGCGGTCCATACCACCCCAGCCACAAAACCATCCACTGATGCCTGCCCCCATCCATGCCAAGTGTACCCACTCATCCTCCTATCATTTACCTAAAACAGGTGAGGGCCAGGGGATTACCCGGGATGTTTTCTCCGGGATGTACTCCTCCCCTGGGCAACCCTAGGTTACACTACCCGAGCGATGCGCGCGAACTACCGACCTTCACTTAAATATTTTTTCCTCACTATCACTACTCGAATGTCGCGAGCGCAATAAAATCACAATCCACGCCGAATCATCGTCATTACTGAAGTCAGGGGCCTGGCCAGGGGAAAAATTTTATTTTCTCTTACTTTTAAACACCCACCTGATCACGAGTGCCCACACCAGAGGTAAAAGGTCGGGATCGTGGGGGTTTTTTCGCACATTATCGATATCCTGGTCATTTTTTTTCGGTCACTAACTTTCAAAGCCGAAATCGTCTTCATTTCCACTTCCATCAGTGTCAGAACTATCGACAGGAAAGGAGGTCCCAAATTTTTCCCGGGGAGTGAGAGCTGCTGCGACGGGCATGGGGGAACAAGGGTGACTGACCGGTTTTCCCACAATGCTAGCGGGCCCCAGATTTTTGTTTAGGGGCACACCCACGGCGCAGCCCTTCCTTTACATTTTCTATAGCGCTTTTGCGCTAAAATTTTACGGCCTAGAATTTTGGGGTAGACTACGGTTTGGACACTCACCGAAAAGCCGTAGACAGGGGGACCCTGAAGGGTTAACTTTGTTATAACACCCAATAAAAACTCCCCCCAATTTGTTGATAGCACATAGGGACAAACCCATAAATTTTCTCTAACACCAGGGAACCCCCTTTTTCTTTGGTTTATGAAACCCCGGGACCCCCCCTAACTTTTGGTTGGGAAAACCTTTGGCGACAGTCTCTCATACACTGAAATGGGCAGTACTTAAATCCCGGGAAACTGCCCCTGTCACCTCATAACTTTAAAATGAGCAGAGTCTCTCTGCACCAGAAGCTGGGCCCTACACCTCATACCCAAAAAAGTGGGCAGAGCACCCCTTTGCCCAGGAAACGGCCCTAGTCACCTTATACCCACAAGGGGGGAGTAGTCGCCCAAAACCCAGGAAGCTGGCTATAGTCGCCTCATACCCATAGAGGAAAGTATCACCCATACTCAGGAAACTGCCATATCACCTTACAAATAAATTTGGCAGTAAAACCCTTACCCAGGGAAACGGCAAAAATCATCTGATACCCATAAAGTGGGCAGAAAACGCACCCCTGAACAATTTCAGCAAAGCCATGGAGTGTCTAGGCCGTCACCCGGGAAACCAAAAATGTTGACGAACATTACACAGAAATCCCCGCCGAAGAGAAAACCGAAAGGGGCCTACATGGCCCACATCAAGACCCAAAGTCCCAGGGAAAGGGAAAGCACGAAAAATATACGCAGCAATACCCACAAAAAAATGGAAATGCAAGATTTTGGGTAAACAACAAAAACCGATGGATTCAGGGCTTTGCAGACAGAAAAAATATGAAGAACTTTTATAAGGGCCGAAAGAAAACACGGCCCTACCCCCTCTGGGACTACCACTACTCCCAGAGGGCAACGTGCTCACAGACAAGGAGAAAAACTTAAAAGATGCAAACATTTTGACGGTGCTGAACCGTCCATCCACCACAACGATGAAACCTCAACTCTACCTCAATTCCCACCAACGGAGCTGAATGCCCTCCCCCCTTTGGGAAAAGACCTAAGCAAAACGTCAACTGTCCAGTGCAAAGCCCTGGTCGACCACCCCCCTGAAGTCTACTAAAAGGGGGAAAAGGCACTGGTAGAGAAACTTCCCAACTCTTTTCCACTTTTATGGCATACAACAGTTCCCAGGGCTTTTAAAAATTTCCATCGGCATTCCCCACAAAAGAAAGGAAAACCCCCAGGCAGCGACAACCACCGTGGTACTCCCTGTCTCCACACCGGAAAACCCTGGCTAGAGTTTTCTCAATCGGGTCAATGAACATCTAGAGCAGGACTCCCCACCGAAGCCAGGCGGGGTTCCGGAAACTCGCGGGACTACGACATGGTGTTCGTGCTAGACAGCTACAGGGAAAAAGTCGGAACAGAAAAGCCCACTTGTACTACCACACATTTGACCAAGCCTTTGACACCGTTAGTAGAGAGGGCCTTTGGAGAATCATGGCAAAATACGGCTGCCCAAAGACGTTTACGCCAACGTACGCCAACTTCACGATGGAAAGCTGGCCGAGCCAAGACAACGGAGAGACGTCAAACCATTTCCCCTCTCAAATGGGTGAAACAAGGTGGGGGCTTTCTACCACCCTTTTAGCCCGTGTTTTCCGGGCCCTGCTTACAGACGCATTCATGGACCAGAGCAGGAAACGGGATCAGTACGACAGTGGGTCTGTCTTCAACCCCAGGGGCTTCAAGCAAAAAAAAAGGTGCAAAACACCATCAATGACGTGCTATTTGCTGATGACTGCGCCCCAACGCTGCTTCAGAAGCTGCCATCGCACAGTTTGACAATTCCCGACGCCTGCAACCTTCGGGCTGACAATCATACAAGAAGACTGAAGGATGCACCAGCCGCTCCGGAAAAAAACGTATTTGAGCCAACAACACCATCAAAGGGGAGCGACTGAACGCCATAGACAAATTCACCACCCCGGGAGTACCCTTTCCAGAAACTTGTCACTGAGAGGTAAGCCAGACTTGCCCAAAACCAGTGCCACCTCCGGGAGGCCCAAAGAATGAATGGAACCGAAGAGGCATCACCAAAGCACCAAGATCAATATGTACAGAGCCATAGTCCTCACCCACTTTTTCTATGGGTGCAAAACCTGGGCTGTCTACAAAGCACCCAAAAGGAATCATTTTCCACCACACGGCTCAGAAAAATTCTTGGGATCAAATGGAAAGATAAAATCCCAAACACAGAAATGCTGACACGCGGCCTGCCAGCACTACACCATCCCAATGCAGTTCTGCCCTTCGTTGGGCAGGTCACGTTTCCGCATGCCAGACCCCCGGCTCCAAAAGAAAATCTTATTGGCAAACGCAGCATAAAGCGCTCTCAAGGAGGGCCCAAAAAAAAGGGAATAAGACACCCTTAAGATGTCTGAAAGCTTTTCAACTCAACCACACCATGTGGGAGCTGATGCTCAGGAAGGGGAAAGACTGGGAGCATTTCCAAAAGGGGCAACATCCTGGAGGCAAGCAGAATCTCATACTGGCATGAGGCGGCGAGGAAGACCCGAGCCATCAGACCCCCCGATGCCCCCCCCCCTTCCCTGTCCAACGCCAAGAACGTTTCGTGCGCGGGTTTTGGCCTAAAATCATCTCGTACCCACCAACTTCGACCCCAATACTAGATGGGCCTCGTCGAATCGACGGACAAAAAACACACCCAGTAAAACCCTGTATCCCAGGAGCTGGCTCATAGTCACCTGATACCATAAAGTGGGAGCAGTCACCCTATACCACAGGAAAGCTGGCCATAGTCAAATCATACCCATAAAGTGGAGAGCAGTAGGCACCCTAAAATGGAGGCCCTGGCCACAGACCGGGCCACGGGGCGTTGACCCCAGAACTCTTCCAGGTAAACTCGAGGTATACCCAGAAGACTTCCCTAGTCGCTTCATACCATGCAAGGGTCAGTAGTAACCCCTTTACCCAGGAAAAACTGGCCATAGTCACCTCTATTACCCATGGAAGTTGGTCATTAGTAAACCCTAAAACCTATGAAGTGGCCCCAAAATTAGGGAGTAACTCATACCATAGATTGGGCAGAGGTCTTTATTACATTGAAAGCTGTTCATAGAAAAATAATGATGATAAATTGACACATATGCAACCTTGGGAATCTTTATTGAGGAAAACGTTTCGCCACTCAGTGGCGAAACGTTCATCAAAGGAGAATCTTGAGAACAGAGGAGAATGAGGTAATCAGTCCATCAACCTTGGAGTCGATGTGCGTCAGTCCATCAATCTTGAATAGAATACGCTTACGTGCAGAGAGGGGAAGCTTATAAACGTTGGTAGGTAGGAGAGGTGCAGCGTCATAGGTGGGGACACATTTATTCAATGTGGAAGTAGGTCGTGCCCAAGAATTAAGCAAGCGAAGTATTCCCAAGTATTAAGATCCCAAGAAGTTGCAGTTTCTGACAGGTTTGTAGTTGAAATGGTTCAGAGAACAATATGTTGTTAATTTGACACATGTGCAAAACTCTTGGGTATCTTTATTTGAGGGGGAAACGTTTCACCACACAGTGCTTCATCAGCTCCATAAAAAGGAGAGAATCTTGAAGAACAGGAGGAAGAATGAGGTAAATAGTCCCTCAACTTGAGTCGTTTGTGAGTCAGCAGTCATCAAATTAGATAGAAATATGGCATATGTGCGGAGAAGGAGCTTATAAACCATTGGTAGGAGAGGTGCAGCAGTCTGACATGCACTGCAACTTCTTGGGATCTTAATACTTGGGAATTCTTCGCTTGCTTAATTCTTGGGAAGAAACTACTTTCCACCATTGATAAATGTGATACCACCTTTGACTGCTGACACCTATCCTACCAAACGGTTTATAAGCTCCTTCTCCGCAGATGCCGTTTTCTATTTAAGATTGATGGACTGACCACATCGACTCAAGGTTGAGGGACTGATTACCTCATTCTCCTCCTGTTCTTCAAGATTCTCCTTTGTATGGACTGATGAAGCCACTGTGTGGCGAAACGTTTCCTCAATAAAAGATTACCCAAGAGTTGGCACCCCCCCCCCCCCCCAACCTCCCCGTGTCAAAATTTTTCAACATTGTCGGTTCTTGAAACCCTCTCTACAAACCTGTCAGACACTGCAAATTCTTGGGATCTTAATACTTGGGAATTCTCTCGCTTGCTTAATTCTTGGGCACGACCTACTTCCAAGCTTGGAACAAATGGACACCACCTATGACTATGCCTAGCACCTCTCTACCAACGGTTTATAAGAGCCTTTCTCCCGCACGTATGCGTATTCTATTCAAGATTGATGGATCTGACCACCCATCGCTCAAGGTTGAGGGACTGATTTACCTCATTCTCCTCCCTGTTCTTCAAGATTCTCCTTTGTCATGGGACTGATGAAGCCACACCTGTGTGGTGAAACGTTTCCTCAATAATGATAACCCAGAGTAGCACATGTGTCAAACTTTATCAACATGTCGGTTCTTTCAGAACCATTCATCTACATAGCCACCATACCAGAAAGTGGAGGCTGTAGTAACCCTGTACCTTAGGAATATGATCATAGTCGCCTCATACCCATAAGTGGGTAAGGCAGGGCTAATCCTATACCCAGGAAGCTGGATATATTCTCTTCTTACACCATATAGTGGTTTAGTCAGTAGTCATTATACATTGAGTTGTTCATAGTCTCCTCATGCCTTAAACGTGGTCAGCCAGTAGTAACCCTGTATCCAAGAATGTTACTCACAGTCCCTCATGCCCTGTTGCAAATAACGTGATTCTAAAAGTTAGAGATCTCCAGTGATTACTAGAAAGGACATGCCCTTTAGTCATCGCCTGTTACTGGGTTTTCTTTACAATTAGTCAGTATCCTTTGTCATAATCCATTAGAAATTCAATAGAATTATTAGTGCTTAGGATTACAACTGGTAGGGGCAACTAACTAGAGAAATTAAAAATTTAATAAATTTATTATTAATAAGTTGTCTAGGCATATATTCAAATTAAATTAAATCCAATATCAACGAAATAAGAATAATCGCTTCTCTCGTGTACTGCTTATTATTGTACCGAAATCACATATCACATTTATACTTCTTCAGTACTGTCTGGTACATTAAAATTTAATAATACAATATACAAATAGTCTGCGGGTAATGGGGTGTCAGTGCCACTAAGTAGTTCGCTATGTTCTCAAGACTCGACATAGACTTAAACAAGGATTGAAAAGTCCTCTAATATAGACTAGTTCCGACCGACTGGCAATCAGAAACCAGTCTGCTTGAAACAATAAAATGATTGCTAAGTCCAATAGCAATATAACAAGCAAAACTGCGACACAATCAGGATCAAGGAGATAAATTATTAACGACACTAAGTAGGGACCAATCTGCAGGATCTCCACAAGTCACTAAATCCCATTCTACTGAATCTAAGTTCCTGTATAAGAAAAATCCCCGACTGTGACAGTACACAGATTCCAGTACAAATTATTTCAGAAGTCAACCAGCTCAGGACCTGAGTTACTCAGATTGTCCTAAGCGACACACAAACCTCAGTACAACATCGAAAATCACTAAGTCGAAAAACAAATGTTCTGTGAACAGAGTTCACAGAGCTACAACAATAATAAGATGCGAGAGACTATCTTCCAAGAAGGGCCCATTGAGGGAGATTTAGGCATTCTTGTCTGGAATACGTCCTAACACAAGCGAGTCTAGCCAGACTGGGAAACTTCAGTTGAGTGTGTACACCCCTTCGGATCACGTGATAGCTCTGTGGACAGTTGCTGCCAGCAACTGAGAGCCCAGCAGGGAAAAAACGAGCCACATAGCGATAATTACAGTAGTTAGACAATCAAGACTTGAACTTTATAGTGCACATAAATATTATATGAAAGTTGCATCCTACCTAACAATAGTAACTAAGTCAAATAAATAATATAAAGCAAAATATTTACGATTTAGTAATTACCGCAAATATATAGCAATATAAAATTATATGAAAAAAGGTAATATACTTTATATACATACATAAATTATACATCATATACATTGGTATAAAAAAAAAAAAAAAACCCCCATTCAAGGGTTGCAACATGCCCATAAATTGGCAGTAGTAATCCTGTACCCAGGAAGCTCGCCATAGTGACCTCACACCCATAAAGTGGTCAGTTTAACTCTATACTTAGGAAGCTGGCCATGCTAACCTCAAACCCATGAAGTGGGCAGTAGTCCCAAAACCCTTCCTCCAGGAAAACTCCGCCATAGTC
This sequence comes from Cherax quadricarinatus, assembly GCF_026875155.1. NCBI lineage: Eukaryota > Metazoa > Arthropoda > Malacostraca > Decapoda > Parastacidae > Cherax > Cherax quadricarinatus. The sequence continues at coordinate 12,252 of NW_026477235.1, forward strand.
TTTACCTCATACATAAAG
>NW_026477238.1:0-10016 GCF_026875155.1 Cherax quadricarinatus
ATCTTGCGAAGTTCAATAGGAACAAAACTTCCTAAGATTTATATTTCATAATATTCCAGTTACTAATAGGTCATCACACAATTTATGTAAGCACTGATAGCTGCTCATTACAATAAACTAGCCTAATTAACATACTCGGTCTGCTTTCAAAGCATCATTTTTAACAATGAAGATTGATGCTTACTACCAAAGTGTCAACACATCAAGAATGAATGCAGATGAGCTAGCAAGACTGGCTCCCGTTTTTAACCATTTTTTTTTTTTTTTTTTTTTTATCAAGTCGGCTGTCTCTCACCGAGGCAGTACATTGACAAAAAATGGAATGAGAGCCACCATTTGTGATCATACAGTACTCAATTTTAAATACCTCGAGCAACAGCAAGTGAATAACTTAAATTATCAAGTACAGTACTGTAATTAGCCTTTGAGTCACTACACATTAGTCAATAATTACATGTTACAACCTATTTTTTACTGCTGTTCTCTATATAAATTTAAGTAAAAATAAAGAGCTGTATCAAATATCTTGACACCAATACTGTCTGCAGATTATTATTATTATAATCAAAAAGAAGCGCTAAGCCACAAGGGCTATACAGCGCTGCAGGGTAGGGAAGGAAGCAAGGGAACTGGATGGCAGAAGGGAGGGGGGATGATCAGCAGGTTACAGAAAACAGCGGGGCTGGGGATAGTACGGGGGTAGAGGGTAGCAAGAGATACAAGTAGAAAGGGCTGAAAGTATCAGAATTTGTGAAGTAAGTCAGTCGTTGTCAAAAAGTCAATGAGAGAGCCCGGGATGAAAGGTGGGTCCATCAGCGAGAAGGGAAGGTAAAGAGAGAGCAGCGGGGCGAAGACGACGACAGAGGTAAATTCTGCGTGCTCGTTGATAAAGTGGGCAGTCCAACAGAATGTGGCTATGATTAAATGGAGCTTGGCATTTCTCACAGAGAGGAGCAAGACGCCTCTCCATGAGAATCCTTTGAGTAAGACGAGTATGGCCAATGCAAGACGGGAGAGAGTAGTCTCCCAACCTCGACACTGGTGATAAAGAAGACGGCCAGTAACCTATACTCGGTTTAATAGACTGAAGTTTGTTGCCGAGCATAGTAGACCAACGTTGTTGCCAACGGTGTAAAGGGTGGGAAGATATTACGGGCAAAATAGTCCGTACATGGAATACCTCTATAAAAACTGGTAGGTCATGTACTGCTGACCGCGCGGGCAGTGTCGGCCTGTTCATTGCCCTGTACGTCAACATGACCAGGGACCCAACAAAAAACAATATCTTTATGCTTAGTAAAGATGCGGCGTAGCCAAAGTTGGATACGGAGGACTAAGGGTGAGGTGTATCAAATTTTTTGTATAAGCCTGTAAGCACTAAGGGAGTCTGAGACAACCACAATGATGACACAGGCAAGATGCAATACGGAAAAGTGCTGTAAGGATGGCATATAATTCAGCAGTAAAAATACTAGCTGAAGATAGTAAATGTCCTTGTACGACGCTGTCCGGAAACACTGCTGCGAATCCTACGCCGTCAGAAGACTTTTGAGCCATCTGTGTACACAGCAATGGCATGAGAATGAGAGTGAAAGTGGTTTAAGAAAAAGAGAGCGGAAGCGACCCTAGACAGTTGGGCTTTCGAGCAAGGGGGGGAGAAAGAACAGACTCGAACAGCTGGAACTTCCAGGGGGTAGGGAAAAGTGAGATGCTACATGTACATAGAAAGGTGGGAGTTGAAGAGAAGACAAGAGTGAATGAAGGCGAAGAAGAAGGACGGAGTAAGCAGGGGGGGGCGAACAAATAAAGAATGTCTACTAATAACAGTGACCATTCTATAAATGGAAGGATTGCGGAGATCATGAGAGCGTACATAGTAGCGCAGGCAATGGGATCACGGCGATTTGGATAAGGATGGAAACGTTCGCTTCTGCATAGAGGGTTTCGACAGGGAAGAGCGAAAAGCACCAAGCATAAACGTAATCCTGGTATGAATGGGGTAAGGCTAGAGAGAGTAGCCCGAGATGCCGCTGAATAGATCTGGTCACCATAAACCCAGTTTCGATAAATAAGGGTGGAATGTAAGGTGAAAGGGGGGTTCGACGATCACTCCCACGAAAGATGACAAGGGTTTAAGAAGGTTCAGCCGGCTGTGACAAGTTGCCTCAGAGAGGAATGTGAGGTTTCCCAGGATAACCTACGATCAAGAGGAGGCCCAGAAACTTGACTGAATCACGTTCAGGATACGTGAAACCATAGAGGTACAAAGGGTGATCAGAGATGACAGAGCGTCTAGTGAAAGTGATTTGGTGGTTTTAGGGGCTGGAAAATTTAAACCCATGTTGGTGGCCCAATTGGAAACACGGTCGACTGCATGCTGGAGAGAAACTGTAAGGAGGTGACAGTCAGCGCCTGCACAGGCAATAGCGAAGTCATCAACATAGAGTGATGACCAAATATTTGATGGAAGACTAGAGGCCAAATCATTAATAGCAAGGAAAAAAAGTGTTGTGCTCAGAACACATCCCTGGGGACACCTTTACTTGGACAAAGTCCGGGGAGAGCACATTATTAACCCGAACACGGAAATGCCTGTCAGTTAAAAAGTTCTTAAGGAAGGATGGTAGATTGCCTCGAAGGCCTAAGGAGTGGACTTGGGCTAAAATATTATACCTCCAAGTTGTGTCATATGCCTTCTCAAGGTCAAAAAATATGGCAATAACTGAGTGGTTATTCGCAAAGGCATTACGAACATACGTATCCAAGCGCAGTAAGGGGTCTATGGTAGAACGTCCCTTACGAAAGCCATATTGACGATGGAGAGACTGTTTGTGTGTCTCTAAATACCACACAAACGTCTATTTACTAGACGTTCCATTACTTTGCAAACTGCACTGGTAAGAGCAATGGGACGATAGTGGGAGGTTTCATGTCCCGTAGTGCCTGGTTTGCGGAAAGGGAGAACAATGGCGGATTTCCACAGCTGTGGAAGAACTCCTTGTGACCAAATAAGATTGTAAAGGCGTAATAGGACTGCAAGGGCTGACTGATGTAAATGTTGTAGCATACGAATATGAATGTCGTCGGGCCCAGCTGCCGATGATCGACAAGCTGAGAGTGTTGCCTCCAGTTCTTGAAGTGTAAAAGGCACATTATACTGTTCTTCTCTGAGAGAAGAAAAGTCCAAGGGTGCTAACTCTCTGGCAGACTTTGAGGAAAGAAATGAGGGGCATAGATGGAGTCCCTGAGAAATACGGACCAGATGATTGCCAATTTCATTGGCAACATCTGTGGGTTTGCTATATCAACACCGGCAACTCGCAGAACAGGGGCCGGGTCAGGAGAATATTTACCACTCAGTTTTCGTACTTTTTTCCAGACTGCACTCATAGAGGAAGCAGAGGTAAAGGTGGAGACATAATCTCGCCAGCAAGTGCGTTTAGCGTCACGGATGACACGGCGAGCGATCGCACGCTTCTGTTTAAAATCAAGGAGTCCTCTGTGGTTCTATTGTACCGGTACCTGCCCCATGCAGCGCGTTTCAAACGTACTGCACGAGCACAAGCAGGAGACCACCAAGGCACGCATTTCTGAGAATGCCTGCCCGAAGTTTGGGGTATAGAATGAGAAGCTGCGGTGAAAACGGAGGACGAGAAGAGGTGTAAAAGCTCATCGATGGAGGACGAAGAAGGAACCTCTTAAAAACAGTCAGGTGTGAGTAAAGGTTCCAATTTGCCCGATTAAATTGCCAGCGTGGGGTGCGAAGAGGTGGCGAATATGAAGGGGAAGAAAGAATGATTGGGAAATGATCACTGTCATGTAAGTCCGGGAGAGCAGACCAAGTAAAGTCTAATGCGGCGGAGGAAGAGCAAACTGAGAGATCGATGCAAGAGAGAGTATGAGTCCGAGGATCAAAATGGGTGTGAGTACCTGATTTAAAACATGGAGGGGGTGGGTGGCAAGAAAAGCCTCTAACTGAATTCCACGGGAATCACAGTGATACCCCTCCCCAAGGAAATGGTGGGCAATAAATCACCAAGTAACAGAATCGGTGGCGGTAATGACGAAACAAGGAAGCAAAAAACACTGGAATAGATAATCCCGAAAGGAGAGAGAATATAAAGAACATAGCGTCTACCACCTATGTAAGTGGGAATACGGGCTCTGTTTAATGCAGGCGAAGTATGAAAAAATAGCTGATGTACGGAATAATCAGTGGCGGAGAAGAAGGGCAACTTTCATTAAAGGTCCCATGCAGAAAAGGATCTGAAGAAATAAACAAGTAAATTATAGCCTGAGATGTGAGAAAATAACAGCAGAGTGTAATTTTGTTCCTGTAAGCAACACCAACAGGGGCAAACTGGGAGAGAAACATCTGAAGCTCACCCCGTTAACCCCTGAGGCCGCGTATAATTCCACTGTAAAAAGGGCCATGATTGGCATAGATAAAGAACTTGAAATCGCGAGGGAAGGTTTTCCACGACTAGAAGGGGTTAGAAAAGTCCACATGCGAGCAGTGGAAAATGTTCAAGCAGCGTAAGGAACGTGCGTCTGAGAAGAAAGGAGTTGCGCAGAGAGCAGAGAGAGAGAAAGAGCGGAAGGTGATCAGTGTCCATTGATGGTTGGTCTCTGCAATATAATCAGAGATTGCTTCAAGTGGGTTTCGGAATTCAGAGATGTCGTATGGGAGGACAAATAGTGGGAATGGTAGGGGGAGGATTAGTAAAGAATGGAACTGTATTGGACTTTACCAAGGTAGGGAGGGGGGGGGCGAAAGGTGGAGGGAACTGGAAGAAGCGTGCATGGGACAGAAGAACAGGACCTGGGAGGGTGGCAGAAGGAGGGAAGAAACTTTGGAGGGAACAGGGAGGAAGGAGTACATTTACGAGGAGGAGGGTGACTCTCTGCACTTGTAAACAGAGTCCAGTGAGAGTGGAAGAACTAGGGACAGGGGGAGACAGGAGGGTAAAAATGAGAGTGGAAGATGGGTTAGAGGTGTTACCGGACCTTTTTTGACTTTTGAGAAGTGAGGGACGATTGGGAAGAGGTGTCGCGAGGTCCTCCGTCGATACCCTAGAAAAGGCTTGTAAGAGAGAACTCGAAGAAGCGAGATTAGACTGAGGCGTTGATGTAGGGACGTCTGAGTCCGAGGACAGCAAAAGGATTAGATACAGGGATTGAATATGGAGAGGTAACCACAGAGGTGGGTGTAGAAGATGGGATACCAGAAGTGGGGGGCTTTTGAAACACGGGAATAAGAAACCACGTGGGAGTCTCCCTTGGAGGCGGAGATGAGAAACTGCCATGGCATAAGGGAGACCTTCTGACTCTTTTAGTAATCGGATTTCCCGCTCGTTTAAATAGACCTGACAAACGGCGAGAGTACAAGGTGAGCCTCAATGACAGTTAAGGCAAGAGGGAGATCGATTGCAAGACGCATTAGAATGGTCATCGGCACCACAGACTGCATTCTGTCGATAGATCTGCAATAGGTTTTTTCGCTGGATGGCCAAATCCGCCGCAATTATCTATCACCTGTGTGTGGTTAGGGATCACCATTCGAACTTGTAACCGATGTCCTGCTATATAAAACGGAGGAGGGAGTTTCTCCGCTGACAAAAGTTAAACGAGCCAACATTGCTAGGTATCGTCCCTGCCCAGTGGGCAGGAAGAACGTAAGTGACTACATTGAGGATTGGGAGATCTTGGGTTCCAGCTGTTCTAGATGTCAGGGTGGTGCCACATGTATGGAAATTTTGTTGAAACTATGGTCTGGGGCAAGAATAACGGTACCACTACAAGAATTGAAGGGGAATGATGTTTTACAATGGTGACAGGAACAGTATTATATGGGAAAGACGAGAGGAGCTCACGAGCCTTGGTAGCATTCTGTACTTGTAATGATGCGCGGACCGCTCTTAAGCGTCATGAAAAGAAATATCCTTTACCAACATGGCGTAGAGAGTGCCTTTTCCAATACTATGGTCAGGAAAGATATGGCAGTAGAGGAAGTTGGTCGTAAAGTGAAGAATTTATCCACTGTTCATCTGGAAACTGAGCGTGGAAAGTAGTGAAAGGACGGTCGATCGTTTTCTGAGAAAACGAGAAGGTAAGGTGAGAAGTATCATGCCTCAGGAAACGTCGTTGACGTTTAGGCGTGGGACCAGAGTGGTCCGACGTGGAACGGGTCGGCGATTTGAAAATTGCCGCACCGTAGAGGGAGAGGCCGGAAGCATAGCAGAGGAGAGCGAAGGTCTGATAAATCGTAAAGGATTCAGTCGAGGCCCTCATACCTGAAGCGGGTGAGGAAAAGCACCGTCAATAGGTAAGCAGAGGCATGAGGAATGTCTGAAGAGTGGTCCAAAGACGAGGCGGGGTCAAACGGGGTGCGTTAATCAAGAGGGGCCCGGGGGTACCAGTTTCATGGACTATGGCTGCCATGGTTAGGTTACTTCTTTCTTTTTGTTTTTAAAAAAAACAGAAAGAAGAAAAGAAAATAAAAATAAAAAAAAGAAAAAAAAAGGGGGACGGGGAGGGATAGTTCTAGGAGGAATGAGAAGAAAGGGCCAGAAATCTCCCTCCCGCGCCCAAGAGGACTCGTACACGGCTAGTAGCGCAGATGCAGCATGGAACCCGTGCAAACCCTACGCCTTCATGCCAGTAAACCAGCAATCTGGGGATAGCAACCCACATCTGCCGAGCTACCACGGTGGACAAAAGAGAGGGCGGCCGGAATCCGCCACAAAGCATACCTCCTTCACCACCACCTCCCGGAATCCGAAAGTTGGCTTCCCAGAGATACACCCAGTCCGCCCAAAAGACCCCAAAGCTATCCTGGATACCGAGAGGATCGAGACATCCCTAGGCAATCCAGTTCCACGCAAAACTACGCCACCGCCAAGAAACCTAACGGAATGGGAGGGCCCCCGGTTTCCTTTTCCCTACCCAAAAAACAGGGGCGCCTTGGGGGAAACCCCCAAAGGACAAAAAGAGAAGGGCAAAAGGGAGGAGTGGGGAGGGGGGGGAAAAGGAAAAAAGGGGAGGATGGGGAGGATGGGATAGGGGAGGGGAGTTTGGGGGGGGTAATTAGGGGGTCTGGGGAAGAAAAAAATAGGTCAAATTTCCTCAGAAAAGAGCCCTTCACCAGCCAAGGACCCCCCCTTGAAGGGGGCTGCTGCAGGGGGTTGTTAGGGAAAAAAGCTCAGATTTCTTTTTTTGCAAAAAAAAGCACGGGAGTCATTTATAATACAAATTTTGAAGCTGCTTTAAAAATTTACAAACTAAGATGCTCAAATTTATTAATTTTGTTAAAAGCACAAACTTCGTGCAACATTATATTAAAATATTAAAAACGCCTCTCCTCACTTAATGAGGGGTTTCCCTTTCGTAGACCCTTGGGGTTAAACAATTTGTCGAAAGTGAGGAGCATACTATAAGGTGGGGGTCATATCAACTATTTGGATATTGTTTTAACATCACCTTTGCACCATTTTATAACTTTCGGATATTTTTGAATGTTTAACCCTTTGAGGGTTTTGGGTACTAGTAGTTTCGTCAGGGGTTTTTGAGTACTAGTACGCACAAATTCTAGCGCCGTCAAATCTCGCGGGAAAAGGCTGGTAGGCCTACATGTGAGAGAAGGGGTCTGTGTGGGGGTGTGCGGGGGTTTAGAAAAAAAAAATCTGGGACCCGTGGTGATTGTGGGAACGCCTCTTAGAAACAATGTCCACCTGCCTGCAGAAAGAAGCTCCCACCCTCGGCGTTTGGGAATTTTTGTTCCCCAGTGACGTTCTAAACGTGGAAGTGCAGTGAAGAGAGTTTCAAGGTTTTGGTGAGGTTTTTACCCAAACTAAAGACCATAATACGGTAATGGAGGAAAAACCCGACACCCCCGCTTTCCACCTGGTGCTGGGCCGCTTGTTCCGTTCAGTTTTACCCGAATCCAAGAGGAAACTTTTTTTTTCCCAAATCCCGATCAGATGAGAGCATGGGAGATGATGTGATTGTGAATATGAACTCAAGCTCTTCAAACTAGTTTCCTTTGTGGGTAGTGAAGTGCAATTTCCCCAGTGAAGCGTCAGTTATTGACGTACAGTATATGCCTCTGGTAGTGTTTGCCATAGCTATGCCAAAGGGGGAAGGGGTGTATTCGGAGTACATCCCCTGGCTTTACAACAGGAACAGACAGTGAAAATACGATGATACTTTGCAATTGGGAGGAAAAAGTGGTGGTGGTAGTGGTGCCGGCGGGGAAAGGGACCGCAGGGGGGGGTTTTGCCCCCACCCGCTGGTCAGCTGATCTACAACAAAGGCCACTCCCCCCCCCCCCACCCACCAGCCTCCCAAACCCCAACCACTGTCATTGTTAAGTACCCACCAGCAGACCGCACCGGGATTTGGGAGGGAAGCTGTCAAATTTTTTTCCAAAAAGCCACCAGTTGGGGACAGCCAAAAAGGAATTTGGCCATCTTGTACACTTTGGGACAATGCCACTGAACTGGAATGTTTCGAGTTATTTTTTGAGAACCCTGATGGAAAAGTATTGTCATGGAAAGCAAACACTACTCGATACACCATGGCAAAACATTACTTTTACCAAAATCACTTAACCAGTGGAAGGAGGGGAACTGTGGCTGAGATGTATCTTTTCTTTGCCACAATAAGCTTATGCCACATGTGTTAAGCACAAAGTGAAATATATGGTCAACAGACCACCTGATTGCAACCCAGGTTCGTGATGTAAACAGTGAAAGATTGTGCTAATGTTACGTAGTTCACTTCTCAGTAAAACCCGAACTGAAGGTTATTAAGATTAGGAAGTGTTTTTTGTATCTGAAAGAAAATTTAATACGATTTTTATCCCTTTTGGAAGCTTGAATTGACAGTCTTTTTTTTCTGTTCAAAGGAAAAACTCTCTTTCAAGCAGTACATACCAAGCAAGAGGAAACACTTTGGGATAAAGTTGTTTGTGCTTTGTGATTTTTTTACAGTGGTCTGGTATTGGATATTATTGTGTTTCAAATGGAAGTTATACATTGCAAAATACCAGGAAGTTATTGGGCATCTCAGGTGATGTGGTTAGAACAATGATAGAACCATACCTTGTTGAGGGGCATAATTATATACAGATAACTGGTACACAAGCCCCTCACTCAGTGATTTTTTGCGAGTGAACATGGAAAAAGATGTGTGTGGCACAGTACGTGCAAATCGGAAACATATGCCCAGGTTTGAGCTGGCACTCGTAGAGGTGAGGTGCAGGCGTTTGCTGCCAATGACATCATGGCATTTCCCGGGGGCATGACAAACGAGATGTCACACTGTTGTCATCAGTTCACCCTAATGAAATGGCAGACAGTGGCAGGCAGCATAGAGAGACCAATGAATCCATTCTAAAACCTGCAGCTGTGATTGATTACACCTTCAACATGCTTCAGTGGACAAATGTGACATGCAGATTGGGGTTTTCTGATTGTGTTCGCAAGAGTTATAAGTGGTAATCAAAATGTTTTTCCATCTTCTGGACATTTCCATGCTCAATGCTTTATAATAGTACAAGATTTAGGACCGAAACAAACCACAGTACGGCAAATTCTGTTTTTCTGTCATCAGACAAATAGTATTCAAGTACCAAGGAACAACACCTGCAATTGACCGCCCACCAAATTATCAACAACTACCCGCTGTCTGAAGCATGGTGATCACTTCTGGTAAAACTGCCTGCTACTGCTTTCAAGAAAAAGGGTCAGAAGAGGTGTTACGTCTGTGCACATACAAAAAAACGCCCACAACAACGCAAAAAAGACACTCGTTTTGTGTGAGGATGTAAAACACCACTGTGCATGACACCATGTTTCAAAGAGTTCCACAGGCTGCAGAACTTCTAGAAACATTCCCCGTGACTGTATATGTGTATATAAAATATAGAAAAAATGGTAATAAACACATTTCATTCATTTGTTTGTGTAAATATTTTTTTCAAACAAAATAAAGACAACAGTGTTTACGCCCCTTTT